>JACERP010000123.1:0-288497 GCA_014080715.1 Scenedesmus sp. NREL 46B-D3 | reverse complement strand
TACTAGTTCAAGTGGATTGGTGGTTGCACAACAGCAATGCGCGGTGGCGTGAGGCAATGTCATGCACGTCGCGGCAAGTGTTACTGCGATAGTGATCGCAGCAGCTTACAGCGAACAGAGCTTGCAGAGGTGATGTTGCAACCATGCTGCACTTGATCGATCCTCTCCACTGCTGCTGCGCACTCGAAGCTCTGGCCGTGCAACCGAGATCCGCTGTACTGCCTGGAACATTTGAACCAAGACGGCAGCAAAGCCTCACCCCTCGGTGGCATGTGAAGAGTTGCAGAAAACACGCAATAACACACAGCAACAGCGATCACAATGAAGAAGCACATAGATACCTGCTTGATCAGCTGCTTGTTCAAGAAAACAGTCAGTGCCACGATTACAATGTGACAGATTGCTGCTGTGCGCCCCAAGTACAGGCGCCTGCGTCCCACATCTGAGAACGTGTTACAAATGCATCGTGAGCAGTGGCATGCAGAGTGCACCGCACACCACATGCAACCCTACTTTGAAGCGGTAAAGTGGCTTACCAAAGTCAAGCCCAACAAGCTCACACCCGCTGATGAACCAGATCCACACGTCGCATGTTGTGCCATTGCCGGTCAGTGCCAGGCAGCATGCTGCAAAGGCTGGCACAAACCACATCCTTCGTCTGGAGTAGTCACATTAATTATCACATAGCGCAGGTAAAAAAGCAAAATCTGGCCATTAAAGCCAAGTCACATCCCACAACAGCTGCAGCATACCCAGCGATCCAGCTGTACGTACACAAAGCATGCACAGCATCGAATAAACCAACCAGCAGTGCTGATGCCTGCCGTACTTGTACTTACAGGCACACACCAACTCACCACACATCTCCTGCTGGCTACAGTTCACAAGAATGCCACTGCACTCTTCCAGCCACAAACGGCTTCTCGTGCTTGGCCAAAAAACAGCAGCTCATGCCTTGCTGCAACATGAGCATGCCAGCTACAGGAAAGCACCGGGAACAAACTATAGAAAACATGTCACGCACACAACCCACACGCAACCCAGGATGTCAAGGATCAGCACTGCCTGTCAAGCACACCCCACAGCTGTGCTTGCCATGCCTGCTTCTGTGCTGCAGCTTGTTACATCCCGAAGCACGGCGTCAACACTGAGCAGTGCTGTGCCATCTGCGCCCTCACGGCCGGTGCAATAGACCGTCACTCTTTACTCGGACTTGCGGAAGTGTGACTTGGTGCGTGTGGAGGGCTTAGCAGTGGACATGCGGAGGAATGCATCCTCTGCAGCTGCGCCAATGCGCCTGCTGGCCTTGTGCACACTCATTGTGTAAGGCTCAGCAGCACTGCGGATGAGGTCCACCTGTGGCAGCAGCGGCAGCAACACCAGATGTTCAAGGCGAGCAGCGTCAAGCACTGCAAGCAGTCCAGACACTACATAGTCAAGCTCTTGGTCACCAAAGCGGTGCTGAATGGCGAGCGGCCACACCGCTCCGCACAGGCGTAGGCGACCAGGGACGAGCCATGTGCTGCCCTATGTGGTGCATACTGGACGCTGAGCAACAATGCTGCCACTCCAGCACAGCTTCTGCAGACACACGTTCGCGGGACCCAGCTCTGTCAACTGCCCCAGGCTACTGCTGCTGCGCATACAAACGCTGCCTGGGATTGTTTGTGCATGCAAGCCCACTCAGACGCTGGCGCCGCCGCCACACACCTCCTTGGGCACCAGCAGCGTGCGCCAGTAGGTTGCTGCCACAAAGAAGCCGATGAAGCTCTGCGTCCAGCTGCCAACAAAGAACAGCACGGTCACAACACTAGCGACGGCCAGCGCGCGCACCGTGCGGGGCAGGCCGGCAGCGTCAGCCTTGTCCTGCAAGTTTCGGCGGTGGTGGTGTGTGCAGCGGTGAGTTGGTGTGGTTGGCTGTCAGCGGCTTAGCCAAGCGGCACGCATCTGGGCGCAAATATAGTGCAGGGGCCCACCAGCAGGGGTCTGCGCAACCCGTCGCATGACATCGGCCAGTGGCTGTGCCGTCGTCGCCTTACGCTAGAGCAGCAGCTACCGTGCACCCGCGTGCGTGCTGTTGCCCGTGCCTGCAGGTGGCAGCAGCAAGCGGGCTATCGCCAGCAAGCAGCAGGCGCCCACTCACAATGGTCGCTGCGCGCATGCTCTTTGCTGCCGCATGCAGCGAGTCCTTGCTCGCCAAGTAGACACCAGGCAGTGTGAACGCGCCAATGTACGCCAGCAGCGCGCACCACCACAGGCTGCAGGACAGAAGAATAGTGCAAAAACAAGTGTGTGAGGCCCGGCTGCTGCTAGGCAATGCTGGCTGTATGCTGCTGGCTGTGCAATGCACCTGCGCTGGTTTCATGCAGGTGCTTGCAACAGAGTTACTGCTGAGATGCAGCTGCTGCCCTCCAGTGGCACACACTTGGGCTCACACTAGCTGCTGTGGATGTCAACACCACGTTTCATTCTGCAACTGCACTGCAAACAGGATCCTACGGTGCAAAGTCCTTTGCAGCTGCTGCTGCTGCTGCTGCTGTCTGTGCTGCCACGGCATCTGCTGTTACAGCACACACCCAAGGAAGGAGCCGATCCATGCAGTAGACCACAGCACTCCAGCGACCTGCATGCCAGCAGTGGGAGTAATAACTTAGTTACAAGCACCCATGCACGCATGCATGCATGCATGCATGCATGCATGCAGCATACTGATGCCACCTACTGCTGAATGCGGCCAACAGCAGGAGAATGCCGCCCCCCCCCCATCAATCAGTCACCATGCAGCGCACGCCCCGCAACATGTCCATTCCCCCTCACATCCGGCGCCATGCATGCTGAAGCAGCCACGCAGACGGCACACTGCTGTGCTGTGCAGTTTCCGCGCACCTTGAGGGTGATCATGGGGTTCTCAGCGGACAGGTACTTGTCATGTGCTGCTGCTAGGTGCAGGATGCCTGCATTGACACGTGTGAGGACGTGCTTCATCTGTGCAGCACCGCCCCAGAGGCACTTGTCGTGCCAGGGCTTGGAGACAAAGTAGCGGAAGAAGTTGGCAAACAGGTCTGCCATCAGCAGGTAGGACAGGCCTGCAGGCAAGCAGTGGCGGGTGGGCACACATCAGCAGCAATGGTAGCGGGTGTGCGCAGCAAGTTGTGCAGAGGGGCGCAGGGTGCAGCACTGCAAGCAGCTGTAGGTATAAGCCATCGCCACCTTTGCTTATCTACACAAATGCACAGCCAGCAGCAGTTTGTGGACCAGCCCACACTGCACATCTCACAATGCGTGTTCCTGCAGCTGTCGTGCCAGCAGCGCCAACGGTCAACCAGCACTACGGTATTGTGCATGCGCCACGCACCTGACACCAGGGTCATCTTGTGAGCGCCATACGCAGCAAAGGTGAACAGGCCGAATGCCAGCAGGCCGGCACAGAAGATCGCCAGCGACTGCAGGGGCTCCTTCCACAGCAGAATATCAGACCAGACAATGGGGGCCCTGGGTGCTGCTGCTGCATCAGCGCTGGGAGCACCCTTCGACTCTGACACAACGGATCCAGGTGTGACAGGCTCCTCACTGAGCGCCGGACGCTGATCGGGAGTGCGTACAGAGTCCGCCTGCTTGCTGAGCAGGCTGGAGAAGGTGGCTGGCTTGCTGCTGGTGTCGCCAGCGCCGAACTGCGTGGGCTTGCTGAACTCAAAGTTGGTGTGCTTTGATAGCACAAGGCATTACAGGCGCACACGGCGACCAGGATGGCAGCACCAGAGCGCACGAGAGTCAGACAGAGCACCGATTTGTCTTGGGCGGTCACAGCCTGCCCACGACATATCAGGCAGTGCTCATCATTACAAATTAAACTGATGCATCCAATATATTGTTGTACGCACCTGCAGCTCGCCGAACGGCGCCCTTGATGCTAGTGAGTCGGTGCTCATTGCGGACGCGCCAGACGTGGCTGGGCCAGCGTTCTTGCTGCCATTGAAACTCAATGAGTTGCCACCGCTTTCATGACTGGCTGCAAGAGGGCTCATCTCGAAGAAGGGCTTGTTCTCAACTGAATCCATCTTGATCCGACCTTGGCAGCTGCCGTCAACGATTGATGGATCAAATGTGCAAAGTACGTGCAAAATGCACCTGATGTGTCAGCCCAGACCTGCCCAGGCTTCCTTCCTTATGTCAGGTAGCCTCGTTGCTGTTTTGAACTTGTAACGTTATGTCATTGCTGATAGGTGGCAGTGGATTGTCCAAAGCAATTCCCAGAACTAGGTGATATCTTAGTTGTTTGATTTGAGAATTGAAGCAGGCACCTGATCGCTTGCCTACAACAGTGGAGCCTTGCGCACCACACAGGACTCCTCTTGTGCAATGTAGGGAGACACAGTGTTGCATTGCATTTCGTCATCATTTATCCTGGAAATATTAACTAGGATTAAGCATTTGGGAAGTCTAGGGATTGGACCAGCTGCCAGCACGGAACAGAGGACAATGTACAGTGCCCAGCAAAAAGGTAGGCACTCGCGTTATAGCAAGAGAAAATCAAAGGATCAAGAATTTCGTTGACAATGTGCTACGTGCTTGCCAGTTACTCCATCACGAGCAGTGCAGCTGCAAAACGCGCTCATTGATTGTTGCAGGCCTGTTGGGAACTCCAGGCTCAGCTCAATGTAAACCAGCCGTGTCTGGGGCACGTATACGTACCGGTGGCTGCTTGTGGGGAGCGCTGCTAAGCCCCGCAGTAGCCAGGGCAGCAGCAGCACCACCAGCATCAGACAGGGAGGTGCAGCAGCAGCAGCAGCAGCAGCAGCAGGAGGAGGAGGAACAGCATCAACAGCATCAATGGCAGAAAAAAGAGCAGCCGTTGCAGGAAGATGCTGCAGCTGGCGATGCTGTACAGCCAGCAGCCAGGCGTCGCAGGCGCCCTCAGACAGCCAGCAGTGAGGCTGCAGCTGCACCTGCTCCTTCCGCTGCGGGCGCGCCACCTCAGCGTCAGCGGCGGGACAGGCCGCCCTTGCAGGAGCCTCAACGCGACAAGCAGAAGCAGAAGCAGCAGCAGGGCAAGCAAGTGCAGCGGCAGTTCAGCTCGCTGCATGGACTGTTTGGGCAGCAGGAGACGCAGCAGCAGCATGGCATGGTCGTAACGCCTGCCGGCAGTGGTCAGGCTGTCCTGCCTGAGGGAGCCCTGTCAGACCCTACTGAAGCCCTCAACCCCTCAAGTCGCCGCAGCAGACGTGGCAGGCCAGCCGGCGGCAGCATGCAGCTGGAGCAGCTGCAGCAGCAGCCTGACCCGCAGCTGCAGCAGTTGATGACGCAGTTCCAGCCGTTCATGCAGGCCCTGCAGAAGATTGCACGCCAGCAGCAGCAGCAGCAGCAGAAGCAGCAGCAGGGGTCACGACGAAGCCAGCACAGGCCGCCTGGTCAGAACGTGCAGCAGCAGGAGGCAGCAGCAGCAGATGTTGAGGCGCGGTTGGGCAGCAGCCCCAGCAGTACAGGGCTGCCGGCACAAGCAGACGTTGAGCTTCAGCAGCAGCGCGGACAGCACATCAGGGCTCCTGGCAGGACCAGCAGGCTGCTGGAGCTGTTTGGGGTGCAGGAGCAGGCTGCAGCAGCTGCCGAAGGTGCTGCTGGTGCTGGGGGTGTGGGTACGAGTGCTTCTGGCTTGTCTGCCATACGCACCTCACGCGAAGCAGCAGATGCGCTCTCCGCGCAGCCTTCGCAAGCAAAGCAGGCAGCGCAGCGGCTTGCGCAGATGATCATGCAGCAGCAACAGGCACGCAAGCAGCAGCAGCAGCAGCAGTCAGCCACCAAACAACCACCGGCTGGTGCGAACAGCGCAGCAGTAGAACAAGCGCCGGACACAGCAGCAGCAGCAGCAGCAGACGCTGACGGCTCGACAGCTGATGCTGAGCAGCCAGGGCAGGTGCTGACATCAGCGGTGCCTCAAGCCGGCACGACGCGGATCTACCTGCCAGCGCCGCCGCTCGCGCAAGCCAGCAGCGCGGCAGACCGGCAGCCGCTGCGGCTGCTGTCAATCCGGCAGCAGGAGCAGCTGCGGAAGGAGGCACGGGCGGAAGCGATACGCAAGGTGGGCCGGGCAGGCAGGGGGCGCACTCGCACGCTCCATGCGTACCATGCAGACCTTTGTCAGTAGTCAGCGTCCCGCGCGGGCCTGCCGTTGATGCGGCATCGCCGCTGCCGTTGACTGATCCTGTGTTGCTGGCTGATATGCATCCTTCCCTGCTGCTGGTGCTTCTGCTGATGCTGCTGCTGCTGCTGCTGCTGCCGCCGCTGCAGATGCGTGAGCGCACCGTGCGTGATTACCAGGCCTGCCTGGATCAGCTGCTGATGTGGCAGCCTGCTGGCACTGCACTGCACATCCCTGGCGCGCCACGACACCTGCCTGTAGCAGTGCAGCAAGCCTGGACCAGCAGCAGCAGCAGCAGCAGCAGCTTGCCACACGCCGACGCACCCGCAGACAGCACAGCAGCAGCAGCAGCAGCAGCACCCTCAAAGCCTCCTTGGGTTGCGGGTCCTGCCGAGCAGCGCACGCTGCAGCAGATAAGCGCAGCAGTACAGCAGCAGCTAGGGCAGCCGCTGCCCACCCGCGCCGCCGCGGGCGAGCGTGGGCAGCTGTTGAGCTGCCTTGCAGCAGCAGCGGTGTCGGAGCGGCTGCAGCGCTGGGTCGCCTGCTGCGGCAGGGCTTACGCGCAGCAGCTAATCATGCGGGAGCCGAGCCTGTTGGCGCACGAGCCGCAGGCGCTGCTGCAGACGCTGGAGGCGCTGAACAGTCAGCTGCAGCTTCCCACGGAAGACTGCGTGGCGTTTGCGCTGAAGCACGTAGTGCTGGTGGGGCTGGATGCTGCGGAGGTGCAGCAACGGCTGCAGGGGCTGCAGGGTGCGTGTGGCTGCGGCGGCGAGCAGGCGGTGAAGCTGGCAGTAGCTGCGCCGGAGCTGCTGATGCTGCACCCGGACAATGTGCAGGTGGGGGTGCACCCGGGATGAGGCTCCCCTGCTTAGCAATGTCGCGGTTGCTGGCACACCGGTAGATTCACACAAGAACAGCTGCTGTTGCTGCACCGGGCGGTGTGAACCCCAGCGGGCGAACAGGGCCAGCGATGCTTGCCGGTGCTGTGGAAAGGTCGGGCTGCTGCTGCTTGCAGGAAACGTGGCCAGATCATCCCGGTGCCATGGGCGGCCGACATGTGCCCCATCTGTGGATGTCCGCATGTTGCCTTGCTGTTGCTCTCTGCTGGTTTGGCCCTGCAACGTGCCTCTCCACCCGCGCCCTTGCCATGTTTGCTGTCGTCAAAGTGCGGCTGGCAGCAGCTGCCTTGGTTGCTAGTTATTCGGCAACGGGTGCACTGCATGGTTCTGCTGTTCACACCTCCGCATCCAACCTTTGCTGCGCTCATTGTTGCTGCAAAGAGCAGGCAGGCGCGCTACGGTGTGCTGTTGTTGCAGCATGCAAGCTGCAGTCCGTGCATCAGCGTCCGATTTGCAGTGCAAGCCACCTGCACGTCGCCAACGCTGGGAATCTGTGCTTGCATGTCGGCCTACAAAGCTGCGGCTGATGCCGCCCTTGCTTGCAGGACAGTGTGCCCGGCGCGCCAAACTTCACCAAGCCTGTGTGCACTTGTGTGTGTACGCTTGCAGGAGCGCCTGGCAGCGCTGTCGAAGCTGCTGCCGGAGGCAGCGCCCAAGCTGCCTCGCGTGGTGCTGCGCAGCCCGTTTTTGCTGCTGCGCTCGCCGCGGGCCGTCGCCCGGGGCATCCAGGGGCTGTCCGAGGCGCTGGGGCTGTCGTGCTGGGCGGCCAGCCGGCTGGTGGCCGGGCAGCCGGGCATCCTGCGCAACAACTTTGACACGCTGCGTGGCAGGTGCGGAGCTGTGTGCTCGGCTTCAGCTTTGTTGGAATCCTTGCGTTGCTGCGTTGTGAATGCGTCTGGAGGGGATGGGTGTGTCTTGGGACGCGCGTGTGTTGGTTAGCGGCGTGTTGGTGCATGCGTGCGGGCGCGTGAGTTGCTACGGTGGCGGGCGGCGGGGTATGCTGCTGAGCAGGGGTCCCCACAAGCCGTAACGGCTGCTGGGGCGCGCGGCTCGCAGGCTGTTTGGACAGGCAGGCAATGCTGCCCAGCATCCTGCAGAATGTACATGGCTTGCCAAGCTGAACACTGTTTTGTTGCTGCATGCTCACTTGATGCACTCCCGTCTCGATTCGTGTCGGCCCGGACAACACGCCAACGCAGCAGCGGCTGCACAGTTTGGCACTGGCATCCACACACCGAGACACTTCTGCTGCTGCTGTTCCTGCTGACTTTGCCGGACTCCGCGTCAACCGCACTGCAGGCTGGCGCGGCTGCAGTCCCTCACGGCAGCAAGCTGGCGCTGGCACAGGCAGCTGCAAGCGCTCAGCCCCAGTGCCCTGGCACGCTGCCTCACATGCGCTGACGCAGCGCTCGACAGGCTGCAGCTGCTGGCAGACGTTGGCGCGGCAGGCTCGGCCAGACTTCCCGCCGTGAACTTCATCCTCACGATGCCGGAGGCGCACTTTGCCGACATGCTGGCCAAGGAGGCGGCGCGGGGCCTGAGGCTGGGGGCGCCGCGGCCGTCGTTCGCCGATGCATCGCTGGAGGCCGCCCCGGAGCAGCAGCAGCAGGTGCGGCGGGGTGGACGCAGCCGCCCCGCCGCCGGCAGCAGCAGCAGCAGCAGCAGCAGGGTGGACGGCGTCAACGGGGCTGCTGCTGGTGGCAGCGCGCTGCAGGCGACTGCCGCCGAGGCGCTGGACAGCCGCAGCAGCAGGGCTGGCGGCGAGGGCCGGGGGTCGGTCGAGGGCGTGCTGGACGGCGACCGTGCTTGGCGCGACGGCCTCGCGGGCGTGCTGCAGCAGACGTCGCAGGACCTGCGCAGGGCGGTCGTGGGCGCGGGCAGTGCAGCAGCAGCAGCCATGGCGGGGCGGTCGGCCAGGCACAAGTAGCAGCAGCTGGTGTTGGGGGGGGGAGGGAGGCGGCGTGACGTGAGCTTTTTGAGTTTTCTGTCCCGTGGAGCGGGGTTGTGGCGCGGCTGGGTCATATGCATGTGAGGCACTCGTTCTAAGGTGCATGTCATGTGATGGACATCAGTGATGGTGCAGCTGCGCCCTCTCGTACTGCGGGTCGTCACCGCCGCATCACACGTGGCGCGGCACTAGCATGCATGATCCTGCAGTCACGTGGTCAAGTAGTCCGCGCCACCGTTGCCCAGCCCTAATGGTGTGGGAAGCACTGATGCTGATGTCAGCAGTGGCGGTGTGAGCGGCGCATGGCGTGGTTTGAGTAGGGTGGGCTTGCCTACGCGCACGCAGCCTGCGGGGGTATCCGGCGCGCTCCAGGCTGTCGTCGATGGACGGCTGTACACAACTGGCGGGTGCAAGCTGGTTGGCAGCAGAAGTCCTGGTGCTGGCATGTTGACCAACATCATTGCGTTACCAATCCTGCCACAGCAGCAACACTGCCAAGTTGCAAGTTACTTTATTTGCACATGCATTGCCCATAACTGGAGTGGAAGCCCTGTCAGCAGCCAGCGAAAGGCAAACTGCAAGTTGCGAAGAAACTGCGTGGCATTACTGCCACGCGTCTTGTGAGGTCACGTGCTCAGCATTGCTGCTGTGATCACATGATGTAGCTTGCCGCAACTAACGGCGTTACAATTTGTATCGGTGTTGTGATTTGCAGCTCAGCATCAGCACAAGCCAAGCAGTCCTCACGGAACTTCACGGTGCATGAACGGCAGTGGTGCCTTGAAGGTTACCACCGCGTGCAAGTTGAAAACATCTTTTGACATGGGCCATGTCACACGGCGTGTTGTTGCGCGCTCACCAAATTTTGCAGACCATGCAGCGCCGCCATGCAGTGATGCTTCCGTGGACATCAACGGCCACGGCACACACACACAGTGATCAGGCATGACAGCCACAACCAGCAACACTTTCCAAGGTCCAGTGTTCACAACGCACTGATCAGCTAGCTAGCAGACATGTTTCTGGGCAAGTACACACTGGCTGCAGCCGGCTGGTCTTTACTGTGTCTGACTGCCTTGACTGGCTTTTCAGACATGAAGCGGTGGTCTGTACCATGTCCCTACCCAGCTGAGCAAGTCTGGACGATGTCTGAAAGTGGCGGTACCCAGAGTGTTGTAGCCGCCGGCACCTCGACTCAGATGTGATGAATGCGTGCAGCGCAGTGCATGCATCTGCACATGACCGCCCATCATTGCAATGGGGAACTGCCACGTGTGCATGGGACCGTTCTCAAGTGCAACATGCAGCGGTTCTGCAGCTCCGCCGCGCCACCTGTGCGGCTGTGGCAGCACACCAACCCGGCTGTCTGGGCAAAGCCATCATCATCATCATCATATTACCCATTCAAGCCATAGCATCAGCGCCATCGGCCCCGCGCCCCACCGGGGCGGAAAGAGGAGGGAGCACTGCTCCAGAATGTTTGCATGCATTGCGTACATCCCAAGACTTGACAAGAAAAGCAGCAATACACGGTGACACCATCAGACATCTTCCAGAACTGCCCCAAATATCATCAGATACAAAACGCAACACCTTGATTGACGAATCAGCCATGGACAAAACGCTGCGCAACTTTTCAGCGCAACCAGGCAGGGATCTGATCTCAGCAAACATATCATCCCTCTGAGCAGGAGTAGCAGGGCAATCAAACATGAAGTGTGACAAAGACTCAACTTCTGCACCACAACAAGGACATCCTGAAGTGGAGTTAGCTCTGCGACCGCCAAACTGACTAGTACGCTCATGTACACACAGACAACCCATACGAACACGCAACAGCAATTCAATACCACGTGGAATTGCCACTGAACGCAAGTACGGCCTAGGCCTCCTGAAACCCATAGCATCAACATGAGTGGGATGCACATGAGCCACATACCGACTCAGAGTGGAGTGTTCCAACGTTTCACATGCAATCCTTTCAGCATGTAGTGTCCTGACCTGCTTGTTGATATGGCTCTTGCACGCACTGGCTCTGCCTTCCGCGGTCACAACATTCACACCATACTTGCACAGCAGGCTCTGCACATACTTGTGCCACGGTGTCACCGCCACAGCACCACTAGGACGCCTCCATTCAGCTGTAAACACTTGATTTGGCAGCCGAACGCCCTGCATACGCTGAATCCTGTAGTAGTACTCCAAAGCCCTCTGATGAAGCCACATATGCAACGGTTTCACACCCCATTCTGCCAAGAGAGCTGAAGAGCATGGGCGCTCCTTGCCACAGCGCATTGCGCATTTGATGATGTCTGTCTGCACTTTGTCAATCAGCTGCAGTTGCCTAGCTGTGGAGGGAAACCAAACCTCACTGCCATATTCGACAATGGGACGGACACACGTCAGCAACAGTATGCGTTTAACCTCCACGCTGATGCTGCGGCTCTTCCAAATTGGCATGAGTGCACCCTTCACACGTTGCACCTTAGCCAGCATCTTCTCAAAATGTGTGGTCCATGTACAGGTATTGTTGAACCACAGGCCAAGATAGCAGTACTCCGATACAACAGGCACAGGGACATTGTTCCAAACAATGCCGGAGTCGACCAGCTGGCTGGTCTGTCTTGCTGGCAGCACATGCATGACGGCAGACTTCAAGCTGTGCAGCTTGAAGCGCCACTGGCAACTGTAATTGTAAACAGTTGCAGCCACAGCCTGAACTTCAGACAGAGACCCGCAGACAGCAACAAAGTCATCAGCCTGCATGGCTGCCACAACTTGGCCTGCAGGTTCGTCACGAGGGCCCATGAGGGTAACGCCAGGGTGCTTTGCATGCACGTCACGCAGCAAGTCGTCGATAAACAACAGGTACAGTGTGGGCGAAATAACATCACCCTCATGCAGGCCAAGGTCGCAGGTGAACCTATCCGTGGTGCAACCCTCATGAGACACCACACGCTGCGCGCCCTGATACAAGTTGTACAAGACACGGAACATCTTGCCACGCACACCCTTATCCCACAGCTTCTGGAACAAGCCATCAAGCCAGACCGTAGGGAATGCCTTGAAGGGCAAAGCCACTGCTGATGAGGCTCTGTGATGCTGCCAACATGGATCAGGGCGACATGCAAGTTGCCGCACGGCTGTGCCTGTTGCCAAGCAAGCCATGGAAGTATTGCACACCGCTGTGCAGTGTCGCAGGTGCAGATCTGCTGTTTCCAAATTCCTTGCCTTACCGCAAGGAGTGCACAGCACACACTGCACGCAGCACAACGCCTAGTCACCGCATGCGGACACCTTTGCTATCAACACCGCCACCGCCATGCAGGCAGCGCAGATTCTTTGCGCTTGGTCCAGCTGGATGGATCATCCAGCTGAGACGAGTAGGCAGATAGCTTCCTGGTTTCTGTTCACCGGCCCGGCTGTTGCCCCTCATGGCCTGAGCCGCGGCTTGTCACACCCTCTTCCTCCGGCCTTGCTGGCTGCCCTGCCCTGCTTGCGCCGCTGCGCCGCCAGCTCACCCGCCAGCTCCCTCACCCCTCGCCGCACCTCAAGACCAACTGGTACCTGCTGCTGCTGCTGATCGCGTGGGTGCGTCTGCCTCTCTTGCCGTGCCCATGGGTCGGCACATGCGCCCCTGTTCAGCAGCAGCACCATGGCCTGCTTGCGGGCCTCCGGCGCGGCACAGCAGGTGCACCCTGGGTCGCTGCAGCTGCTGGCCGCCACGTAGAGGGGGATCAGCCCCTTGCAGCTCTTGACCTCTGTGGAGGCGCCTGCGAAGCCACAACAGTGGGGCAGCACGCCCTCTTGAGTGCAGGTGCTGACTGCCAGATGCAGCGGCTGAGGCGTGTGTGTAGCTGCCTTGCATCCAAGCGTCCCCTGCAGGGATTTGCGTTGCATGCGCATGTGTTGTGTGTTGGACCCTCATAAACGCTGTTATCAGCTTGCCGGCTTGTAGTGATCCTGGGGTGGGTGTCAGTCCTGAAAGACACAGTGCCAGGATTGTGTTGTACTGTTGCGATGCACTGCGGTCAAAATGAGCGTGTCGGACCAGCAATTAGGCTGCCACAAAGAGTAGAGTGAGTTTGTTGTGATTCCTTTTTTGAGTTGTAGCTGCAGGCACTGCAATGCACCAGCACGCGCTGTCCTGCGCTGCTGCAATGCATGTGGTGCTACATGCATCTGCAGATGCTCAGCGGCCTAACACCCCTGGTGATGGTTGCCTGTGCGATCTGCGATGCTGAGCATGCCAAGGCATGGGGGTTCGCTTGATGATGATTAACCATACGCTGGACGGCGTCACCCCATCTAGTGTCCCAATGACCCAAAGCAAGTTTATTGCACCGACTGATGCCCCCGATCCATGCCGCTGCCACTCACCGGCATCCAGCAGCAGCTTGACAATGCCTGCCTTGCCCGCATTAGCAGCAACATGCATGGCCGTCATAGTGCACAGCCTGGACAGCACGTCAGAGGCAGCACCTGAGGCAACAGGGACACGGCACCGCCAGTGCAGCAGGTGAGAGCAGAGCATGTTTCACAACAGGTTGCTCCAAACCACAACATAGGAGAGCATTGTCCGCAGCTGCTTCAGCAGGCGCTTGCACATCGTCCAGGTCAGCCCAAGCAAAACAAGCCAAATGCAACATGGATCACTCTGCAGCAAAAGCTTTGGAACCCTGCAGGTTGTTTTGTCACACTGCAGCAGCAGCAGCAGCAGCAGCAGGGCAATGCTGTGTGTGGGCTGCACAGCAGCAGCATTGGGCTCCAACACATGCGATGACATCACATTCCATTGCTTCACAAAGAACTTTATGGTCCACCGTCGTGACAGAGGAAACCCCAATCAGGAGTCAACAAAAGCCTCACAATATATTAGAGCAAATACCCTACTTTATTGGACATACTTCATGCTGCGCTCGGCTGTAGCACGGCCCCACGCACCTGCCTTCAGCAGCAGCTGCACCACCTTCTCCCGCCCCAACGCAGCTGCTATGTGCAGCGCTGTGGCTGACGAGCTGTGCAGCAGGTCGGGCTGCGCACCTGCCGCCAGCAGCTGCCGAACCACACCAGCGTGACCCTGGGGCAGCAGCAGCAGCAGCAGCAGGGGCAGCAGAGCCAGCATGCACAACTTGTTGATCAATTGTGGCTGGTGCGCATCCAACAGAGCAGTAAGATAGTCTTCATGGCTGCAAAAGGAGAAGCATTTTGATTGCATTTGCATGCCAGGCAACAAACAGTCCGGTGCAATTGCAACATATGTGGTCTACTTTGGACGCCGACTGCTGTGTAGCGCGCCGACTCTGCCTGCTACCCAAGTAACTTTGGTTTCTCTCAATACCTAAACATATAATTCATTGTGGTGCAGACATTGCACAGCACAATGCAGACACCGCTCTCGCCAACAAAATCATGATCAACCCTTCAACATGGATGCTACAGCTAGAGCATGGCAGCAAAACACCAGATACCCAGGTCTTGCGCGTTGCTGCCCCCATTGTTGCCACAGAGGGTTCAAGGCTCAGGCAAGCTCCATTGTGCACATTCAAGGATGCTGCACCAAGTGAGTCCAACACAACCAGCCCGTACCTCCCAGGCCGCCAGATACAGCGGTGCAGCACCATCATTCCCTGCACTGTCCAAACTGCCAGGCCCTGCTGCTGGCAGCCGGGACAGCAGCAGCGCGACAACCTCCTCAGAGCCCGTGTGCAGCGATGTGTATGGCTGTGTTGCTGTGGCCATCTGCCTGCGACAGGTCAGCGCAAGCTTGGAGAAACACCTCGACCACTGCTGTGTCACCCATCGCAACTGCCAGCAGCACGGGTGTCATGCCGTCCTGCAAGCGTGCAAGTGGTTCTGCGCCAGCTGCAAACAGCAGGCCTGCTATCTCTGCAGGCCGCACTTTGACTGCTGCAGCCAGCGCTGTGCAGCCGCGGACGTGCTGCACCGGCCCATCATTCGGCGCAACCGCGCTCACGTCCGCGCCTGCTTGAAGCAGCAGGCGCACGATCTCCGTGTTTCGGTTGTAAGCTGCCAGTATCAGCAGCGTTTCCACAACAAAAGCTGCACCGGCGTAGGCGCCTCGCTGCAGCAGCAGCTGCACAAACGGCAGCTGCTGACGGGCGTCCATGCAGCTGACCGCTGGGTGCAGCGGGGACATGGCTCCAGGGCGCAGGGCGTTCACGCTTGCGCCATGGCGTAGCAGCAGCTGCACCATGTTGTTGTGCCCGCGGGTGAGCGCGATGACAGTGCTGATGTGTCATGTGAGTTTGGCGCATCCACTGGCGCTGCCATCTCTGTGACGCCGTTGCAGGTCAGCAGGTGCTCCACCACACCGAGCATCTTTGGGTCATCACCCGAAGCTGCTGCGCCGTGCATGAAGCTGATGTGGGGCTGCTGTATGTTGATTCCCACATCTTCAGGCCTCACCCATTCCCGTCCGTCCAACTGCTCGCGCTGCTGCTGCTGCTGCTGCTGCTGTTGGCTGCTGCTGTCATGGTGGGAAGCACCGCCCGGTGTGACCCTGCAGCAACAGCAGAAATCCAGCGCACGGCACACCTGTAGCATGTCATGCTGATATCGTGAGCATGTACGCAACACCTGTGCACGCTACTGGCATGGCACGCTGCTGTTCAGATCCTGGTGAACTGACCTGAGCTTGAAATAGTTGCACAGTAGCAGCAGAACACACGCAACTGGCGCAAGTACACAAGTTGCCAGCCAAAGTGGGAGGGCCAAGCACGTGCAGACGGTGACCAGCGCGATCAATTCAGGCTGAAGCGCGAAAAGGAAAGTAAGCCGCTTCATCGCGAATGCACCTCGTGGTCAGGGTGAAGGTGCTGTAAGCATTTCCCAGATGTGCATCTACTCAGGATTTTGAGTGGAAAGTTTGAAAGAGTTGTGACAGGCGCGCTTTGCTGCTGAAATCCCAGCCGATTAGCAGGCGTGTTGAGCGACGGGATCACTTTAAAATACTTTGTTATTTGAGCAAGACAATTTGTGTCGCGGAAACAACTGTGAACAGCCTGATGCCAGTGAGCTGCACCTACTAGTACGGTATTAGGTTACAGCACAGGACCCGCATTGTCTCTGCAATGACAATGTTTTGGCAATTTAAAGGCTAAAGGTTTGTTTTGACTTGAGTGCAGCTGATGTGCATGGTTGCGAGGATATATCAACTCGGTCCAATCATTGGACAATTTGATTGGAACAGATCAGTATCATGATACTTTGGCTGAACCGTGTCAGGCTCTGCCGCACTCAAGAAATGAATAGGGCTGCAGGACAGCTCACATGGCAAAGCACGATGCGTGCATGAGGCAGGCAGAGAGACTTGGTTATCCTTTGCAAAGTTGCTTGACTGCAAGTCAACGACGCAGCACTGCAGTGAGCAGGCACTAGGTTTCAGTGCTGCTGCTTCCAAAAGTTTACAAAGCAGCCAATGCAGCACCTACACGGCTGGAATAGTTTGTGTACACACATTGCACAACGCACGACACCAGTGCAGATCACACAGCGCATCTAGAAGGTATCTGCACAACTTTGTCAACATCACCTTTCTTCAGCACAGCCGGCACACATCTACAGTACAGTAAAGATTACTGGTCTGAACCTGCTTCAGGGACTAGCCCAGCGAGTATAACCTCATGCATGCCGCATGACGTTAATTGCGCCAATGACGTTGATGCTAAGGCTGGATGGTAACACCATGATGAGGCCCTGGGCTTAGCTGGCTCGAGGTTCAGCACCCCAGCTGCTCTCAGTCACCTTGCCAACCACTGAACTTTGGCGGCTCCTTTGCTTGTGCATTCATTCATTGATTACATCACTGACTGTGCTGCTGTTCAACACCAAAGCACACACACAGCGGGTGTAGTGCACAACATACTGTAGTAGTACGTGGTGCCTGGGCCCTGACGTCTGCCGGCGCCGCCTCATGATGCATGCCCCACACCGCCACCTGGACGCTGGATTTGGGAGGGGTCTTGCGTCATCTATCGTGACAGACAACTGCCAGGGGAATTGAACGTTTCAACTCACTTGCAGTGGCAGAGATGCCAGATACCTTGAGTATGCTCTGAGAGCTGCGACAGCTCACGTGCACAAGAGAGCTCATCAACTGCAATACCAAGAGAGATGATGCATTCCACTCCAGGAGCGTGAGTGCCATTGTTGTGCATGATCAACCGTGCCACTAACGCTCACCCCCGGGCCATGCATATAATTTGCTGGCAATGTATCAAGTTGCTGTCAGCCCGCCCACAACTGCCCAGCTGCCACTGCTGCTGCTGCTGCTGCTGCCCGTCAATGCGCTACAACTTGGTGTTTGCTGTATCTGCTGCAAACGGAGCAGCAGTAGCAGCAGCAGCAGCAGCAGCATAATAGAACCGCTGCACTCCCAGCGCCATGCTGCAGTGACTGTCAGCCCTCCTTCACCATCTGCTCAGGTCGCGGCCAAACCTGCAGCGTCAGTCACAACACACACGCAGACCAGCAACATCGCAGCAAGCAGAATTATCGAGTGAGCTGGCAAGCATACGCTATAGCGTATGTGGTGAGCAGCAGATGACATGTTCACACTGCTGCGGCAGTAAACCTTGATGCACAGCATTGCAGTGCGCATGTGGGATCGCGCAGCATTTTGCAGCACCCTCAGCTGCTTGCTACAGGCTGTTGTAACGGCACAGCTGGTGATTTGCACTTGTCGCTGCCGGGCTTACCTGCTCCCTTTCTCAGCCAGCGCCACACTGTACTGCACCCTTAGCGGCACATGCTTGGCAAATGCAGTACAACGCAGGCGCACGCATTGCGAGGGAAGCCGAGTAGTGCACGGCTGCTGCTGGAGCACTCACAGCAGCGTGATGGTCCAGTCGAAGGCCACCTGTATGCGGGCGCGGAAGGTGCCGAGGCGGGTGAGGTAGGCGGAGCGCCACGCCACCCAGGACAGGAAGCCTGCAGCAGCAGCAGCAGCAGCAGCAGCGACAGCGGCAGCAGCAGCGGCAGCAGCAGCAGCAGCGGCAGCAGCGGCAGCAGCAGCAGCAGCAGCAGCGGCGGCAGCAGAGGAAGCAGCTGTACTTGGCGCATTGTCACCTCCTTGAACGCTGTGCAGTAAGGATTGCGGTGGGTAGCACCGTTGCAATGTCAACACAGCCCTCATGAATGATGGCGCTCTTGACATGCGAGCCACGTTGTGACAGGCAAAGCGTCCACTGACACAACCCTGCGGCGAGCGGCATGCTCAACACACCCGCCTGCAATACTGTTTATTTTTTTATTTTAAACTCGGCGGTATACGCGGTGTCCCAATGTCAAACCAATCCACCCCTTTCAGCTGCAGTTTGGCTGCTGTTGCACCCACGGTTGCTCTGCCCAAGCGCTTCAAGCAAGACTTGTGCAATGATCACGTGAAGCAAAGCTACAGTGCGAGTGTGTGCTGTACTTGACCTGTACGTGTATGTTTCTGCACGGCAGTAGAAGCAACTGGAAACTCATCACGCACTCAGAACGCAGCGCAAGACAGCACCCACCTGCGATGCTCACCCCCCGCCGCGTGCCTATCTTGAAGCTGTCGGGTCCCCCTAGCTGCAGTATGGCGCTCGTGCCACCCACAGTCGCCATAGACCCCAAATGACGGTATTTGAACGGCTGCAGCTCTCCCGCAGACCCTGCACCCTGCGCCCCGCCACCTTCACCCAGGGTGGGGTTTAGGTTCCTAGCCTCTGCGTTGAGTACGCTGGCCAGGTACTTCCCCTGCTGCTCAGCAACTTGCGCGAGCGAGGGCAGCGGGCTGTCTGTGTTGGCGCAGCAGTCGCCGAGGGCGTAGATATGGGGTACTGGGTGCAGGTTGGCAATCGTGGTGGTGGTGCTGCGGCTGCTGGGGTTTTGCTTGGCTGCCGCTGCTGCCTGGCCTTGGCAGGGTCAAACAGGTCTGACACTTCTGTTGAGTGCTCCTTGGTGAGAGGCGTGACCTGAAAGCAGCGGGTGGGGTGCAGTCTATGGTGAACGCTTGCGTACCACACCCCGTGCGAAGGGCCAGACAGCGGTCGCGTTTGCGCATTCCTGGCGCCAGATGCTGAGCTGAAGCTGGTCCAATTCATCCCAAGCACACACTGACCTGTCCCTTGACGCCGACTGCGTCTCCTTCTGCACGCACATGCCCTGCTTGCCCCTCCTCCTGCAGGGGGGGCGCCAGCACCCGCATGTAGCCATCCACAGCGATGCGCCCGACTTTGGTCTTGGCGAAGGGCAGCGACAGCGTGAAGGGAGTCGGGCCCACGCCCGTGCTCCAAATGCACAGGCCGAACGGGATGACGGTGTCGTCTGTGAGGGTGAGGCAGCCCTCCTCCACGTGCTTGACTACACCCTGCGATACGCCAAGAAATGAAGTCTCTGTGAGGGGTTGCTGCGCTGGGAGGTGTGTCTCATGCACAGCAGGGGCGCCTGTGTTGTCTGTGCGGGTGAGGCAGCCCTTCTCTATGTCTAAACACCCTGCAGCACGTCACAAGGGGATGGTGTGGTGCGGATCTCGGCACCTGATGTATGGCAGCAGTCACTCCATTGTCTGTGAGGGGCAGACAAGCCTATCCCGTGCCGACAGCACCATGCTGCTCGACAGGCAGGAGTGTTCAGTGGGCTGCTGCATCATGGGTGGCTGAGGCTACAACACACAGAACAAGGTTACCCCCACCCAAAACAATCCACGGCCCTCACACATCTGACGGCAATCGCATGCCTGCCTCACACTTGCTGGATGCACTTGAGATGCGTTGATGTACGGAGATCCTTTTCGCAGGCCACTCCAGGTGTTTGAACTTCAACAACAGAACACAGCGCGACAAGCGCACGCCCTGCCATTGTTCCAACATGCGGCAGCTTGGCGCTCCTTGTAGTAACCACCCCCGCCCTCGAGACCTGCTTCTGATCTTGTCAGAGTCGCTGGGTCGAGCAGCTGGAGGCTGACACCAGGACCACGACCTGTAGCCCTGACACCTTGCGCCCGCCAGTTTCCGCACCTTGCGCAGCTTGACACCTTGCGCCACGAGTTTGCGTGCGGCGTACTCACGCAGTGAGCCGTCAAAGGTGCCCAGCAGCTCCTTCGCCTCCACCACCGTCACCCTGTGCGAGGTGCACAGCACGGCACACGCATAGCATACGAGTCAGGACACCCAACGCCGAGCTACGCCAACGGTCTAAACAAGTGCAGCAGTGAGCTGGGTGCGTGCTCAGCAGGTCGTGCGGCTCATCCACGGTCGTTGTGCGCGGCAGAGCAGGCAGCAGCAGCCAATTGAGACTGCCGGTAGCGTTCATGCACACCAGTATGGTCCACGTTAACACATATGAGAGCGGCTGACAGCGCCCACCAACTTCAAAGCTCTGGCCACCGACTCCTCGTAAGGAATCAAAGATGTCGTCGGCACACATGCTCGAGGCGTCAGTCCAACTGCGACTGTGGAGGCAGCGAGTGCTCCAGCAGCGCACCGGCCCTGGCCACCACCACGCTGTACAGCTGCGTGTGTGCAACAATGCGGTATGCGACTTCCGTGCTGTAATATGCCTTGCCCAGCACCACAACGCCAGAAATACAAAAAGGATTTCTCATGAATTACCTTGGCACCATCAGGGTAGAACGCAAAGAGCCCTGACCACAAAATAATCTTGGTTATATTTTCAACATCCACAAGCAGCTGCACCTTGTGGATCCGAGGTCTTGCGGCTCACCTCATGGCCTTGGCCCTGTCGGGGTAGATGTGCCGCAGGTCCCTGTTCACTAGGTTGCTCAGCTCGCCAGCCACCTCCACGCCAGTGGGGCCGCCGCCCACGATGACCACATGCAGCAGCCGGTTGTAGTCGTCAACCGGCCGACCTGGCAGCGGCAGCAGCAGCAGCAGCAGCAGCAGAGGACACAGCATGTTATGGCACCCCCCTCACTACTGTGTGCTGATGCAACTTGCATGTCCCATGATAGTGCAGCCTCCGTGCACCGCCCAGGCTGAGTGTTGTGCGTGCATCGCGCTTCACTTGTTACCGGCACAATAGAACACCCACACGGCTACTGCAAAAAGACCTGGCGCCAGCCACAGCTGGTTTTGCTGACCTGGCACTCCTGCACGTGCGATGTTCTCGATGAGCTTCCCCCTGATGGCTTCAGCGTGGCGCACGTCGCGCAGAAAGTGCGCGTGCTGCTCCACCCCCGGAATGCCAAACGTGCTGCCCTGGTCATGCAACACACGCACACCAGGGACAGCAGCAGCAGCAGGCGGCAACATGTGTGAGCATGCAACCGCAGCAACAGATCTACTGATGTTGCTGTGCTCGCATATGCACACACACAGCCAGCTGCAGCACAGCGTGGCGCACTGGCCAGCAGCCGCTGTGTCGCCGCCTGCCAGGGTCACCTGCGAGCCCGTGCATATCGCCAGCTTGTCATAGTTGATGTAGAACCTGAGCCCGTCCACGCTACACGCCTCAATCAGCTGCCTGTCTGGAAAGACAGCTGTTGCCTCAGCCTGCGGCGGCAGCAGCAGCAGCAGCAGCAGCAGCAGCAGCAGCAGGGGGATAGGACAGCAGCAACATGCTGGGGACACAGCAAAGCATATGCATACAGCCTCCGCATTGCCAGTCAGGCAATCAGCTGCTTTTCAAAGCTGACGAGCACAAGTTACACCAAGCCCAGGTGCCTGTGATGCACGGCTGCATCCGGTCATGTTCCACTATACACCTAATACCAACACAGACGCAGATGAAAGCTGAATGCGCCTGTTGCTGCTGCTGCTGTTGTGCCTGCTGCATTGCCTCCTACCCAACACATGTCGGCAACTGCGCTGCTGACCGTCCCGCCTGTACCTGCACGTATTGGTTCTGCGGCTGCTGCAGCGCCTTTTGTATGGTGGTGATGTGCAGTGCCACGCTGCGAGCTTCCAGCGTGCCCACTGTTGTTGAGGCCAGCAGGGGAGTGAACACCATGTGGTTGCGCGGCGACACAACCTGCAGGGACACGCAGCAGTACGCAGCATACGCAGCAGTAACTGTTCCACCACCTGCGCAAAGGCTGAGCTGCCCCTGCTCAGCGCCTCATTGTTCCCGCTGCGTACTTGGTCAACAACAACCACTTACGAGACGTTGCATGCAGGCTTACTGCAGCTCGCTATTGCAGCACTTAACTCGACTCAGCAGGCAGCTGCGGTAGGTAGCGCGCTCAAGAGCTGACATGGGAGCAGACGCTACAGCCAAGTTATGCACAGCAGACTGTGCAGAAGTGTAGCTGTCTGTTGCTACACCCGCAGCATGCACATCTACATGTCACATGCGAAGACAGCCCCCGACATGCCACCATGTGCAGGACACAGCACTCCAAGGGTGCTAATCACGCATTCAACCATTCCATGTTTACATGTTCCTCGCTGCTGCCAGGAAACTACACATCATTAGGTATCACTTGTCACGAAGATAAAAACCAAGTCTGGGCTTGCTGTTACAGCTGCTTACAGTGATGTCATACAGGCGAGGGTCAATGTCACGAAGCAGGCGCGCTGCTGCCCAGCCAGTGCCAAGCACTACCAGCCGCTGCCTGCCAGTATCAAGTGGTAAGCTCTCCGGTGTATAAACTGTTTTGTCGGTGTGGACGCCGCGCGATAACACTGGCCTGCTGCGGTATGCAGGTGCACCTGCTGCTGCTGCTGCTGCTGCTGCTGCTGCCCAGCTGCTGCTGCTGCATTCTGCGTTGGACAGCAGGCATCCGTGCTGCTTATTAAAAACACTGCGTGCTATCTTAGTAGTGAAGAGCCCTGCTGTAAGCGAGACATGCTCTACGTGTCCCAGATCACGGGACGCACGACACCAAGGTCACTGAACTTAGTGAACTTCCACTCATGCCCTTACAGTCCCATTAACAGCTTCACACAAGTGCCTTAGTAGTAGCAAGCGAGGATGCTGCATGCCCAAACACCTTTTGAGCGTGATCAACCGACCTACGGACTTGTCATACCATGTTCGTCACCTGCTGTTCACAGTCGAAATCAGTTATCAAAAGACGTGCCTGTTTCTTACACTGTCATGCAACCGAACACATATGAACACCGAGGGAATGTGCGCTGATTGTGCGAACGTCTGCATCTCATTTACGGTCGTCACGCTCTGCGCAATTGCAGACAGTACTTTTAACGGAATACTGTTTTTGAAGTAGCTTGAGCTGGTCTGACAGCCGTGACCTCGCAAGGGTTGTGGGCGGAGCAGCATAGCAGTAGCAGCAGCATGGCAGCTGTGGCGCTGAACCCAGCTCGCCGTCTTAGCGTGATTAGCGAGGGCTTTGATGCAGACCAAGGTGGGTCTGGTGTGTTATTTACCGCAAACGCTGATGGTATCAAAAGCTGTGAGGACAGTAAGCAGCGTTGTCAGCAGCGGCTATTTGTGCCACCAACCCAGATACAAGCGTTCATTCAAACGAAGATTGTCTTGCTGAAAGTTTGCAAGCATACTCTAAATGATGCAGCAGTAGAGCAGCAGGCTGCGTCTTCTCCGTGTTGCCGTCTTGCCTCGGTCTCAGACCCCTAGCACCTGCTTTGCTTGCACCTGGAACGGTCCGCCTGGGACTGCATCCTGGGTTGGTGTTTCTGACATTGCAGTGCGCAAGAATGACAGCGTAGTAAGGGAGTTTCATGAGGCCCTCAACAAGTGAGCAGCAGCAGCTGCAGCAGCAGCAGCGGCATCGCCAAAGGCGAGCCAGCACAAGCAGCACGCGGCAGCAAGGCACGCCTGCATGTCACCTGGCAGTACCAGAGCTAGCCGTCCGCTCCTCGCTGCGAAAACTTACATCAACTCTGCATAGTGTCGCAGTACGCAGCATTGTACAGCCCATCAGAGCCACACTATTGAGGAGATGGAGCGGCTAAGCATTGGGATGCGATGCACCCAAGTGCCTTGCTGCTGCATGCCTAACCCTGGAGTGCTGCAGCTACTATACAGCAAGCAGGCAGCACGGCAAATGCGTTGCCTGCGTCTTTGTGAGACGACAGCTGCAGTTCTTGCAGTCTGCCCAAATCTTGCACCCTCATCCCCTGTGCCCTGGCAAGCTGTACATCACACCTTGACAGGAAGTGATCGCAGGCATTCTAATTTTCTTTTATTATCAGCACCTTCCACACCTGCAGTGCAAGGAAAGCAGCATGCAGGCCCTTTCATACACTCCTGCACTGCACTGGACCCTGCCTGCTGTGCTGCTGTGTGCGTACACGCAGGTCCCCAGACATGGCTGTTGCTGTGGCAGCCATCCGGGCGCTGACTGGCGTGATCAGCAACAGCACTGCCCAGACCATGATGGGGCTGGAGAAGGAGCTGAAGGACGCAGCAGCAGCTCTGCAGCGGTGAGTCTGGCTGCTGTGGCCAGGTGGGCAGCACAGGGCAGGCAGGAGGCACCACGCAAACTGCAGCAGCAGCAGCAGCAGCAGCAGCAGCAGCAGCAGCGCAAAACACAGCTCTGAATCTGGATGCATCGTCATTTCTGTTTGGCAGGCAGAAAGGCAGGCAAGGACTGGCGCGTGCACACGCAGGATGCAGCAGCAACACTGCAGCAAGTTGCAAACTTTGGTGGGGCTGGAAAGGGTGCAGCAGCAGCATCGAGCACCGGCTGGTCAACGGCAAGAACGCAGGCAAGGACAGCGATGCAACAGCAGCAGCAGCCGTAGTGGGGTGCAGCAGCGACCAGGTGCAGTTGGCATGCGGCAGTGGTAGCCCCCTGGCTACCAGCCAGGCAGCAGTGAGCAAGTCTGCTGATTCGGTGCATGCTCTACTGCTCTGGTCGCAGCTGCAACCCCACCGCCATCAGCCTTAAGGCCGGTTGCGAGCTGTTCCTGCGCTACACCACGCGCACCAGCGCGCTCGAGCTGGAGGACTTCACAGCAGCAAAGCGGCGGCTGATAGAGCGCGGCAACCAGTTTGGGGACACGTCCATCCGCGCGCGCGCCAGCATAGCAGAGCTGGGGGCTCGCTTCATCAGGCCGGGCTGCGTGCTGCTGACGCACGGCATGAGCCGCGTGGTGCTGGCGCTGCTGCAGCGGGCAGTCGCGTCGGTAAGTCCCACGTCACGCGCACACCACGGTTTGAGCCGACCTGATCGACAGCAGGCGTGCTGCTGAGCTGATGTGTCATGTGCGGCAGGTGTGCGAGGCTGCGCCGAACTGCACAGCAACTGCTGAGCACTGCGCAGCACGACTGCTGCTTGGGCGACGTCCAGAGACATGGCTGCTGCAGTTGACAGCGTCTGGCTGCGCCTACTGCTGCTTGCTGCTGCGCTGCAACGCACGCAGAACATCAACTTCAGCGTGTATGTGACGGAGGGCAGGCCTGATGGCACCGGGCAGGCCATGGCCCGGGAGCTGGACAAGCTGGGGGTGCCGGTCACCATGGTGCTGGACAGCGGTGTGGCATATGCGCTGGAGCGGTAAGCATGGCGCATGCACGCACTCATGCACCTCCTCATGAGGGGTTGTTGGTGTGCGGCGGCGGAGTGCCCTTGCCTGAGCAGGTGCAGCGGTGCGTTGCGCTGTGAGCCGCACTGGCCAGGAGGCCATTCAGTACATTGCTGGGTAGCAGGAAGCTTGTGTATTACTTACAAGCTGTAAGCTTATGTATACAGCTGCGCCTGAGTCTTGCGCATTCTATTCACATACATTCACATTAAGCAAAGCCTGAACCTTGTACACATTTTGTATGGACCCTGTGATGTACACCCTACGTATGCAAGCTCAAAGCATAGCTGTGCGTGCAGAGTCAGCAAGGGCCCTGCGTAGAGTGCTTGCGCCATCATGCGCAGCTGTTGCCAGGCTGTTCTTCGCGCTGCTGCCTGCTTTGTGGGTCTGGCGCTGCTGGCAGCAGCAGGTGGCGTCGACAATGACAGAATCGTCAGAAGCCATCCATGGCAATTTTGTGTGTGTGTCTGACCGTATCTGTTTCCTGCAGTATGCGCAGTATAACTGGCTGCGCTGCGGTTGTTCCGTCTCTTTGCGGCTGCCTGCAGTGTGGACCTCGTGCTGCTGGGGGCGGAAGGCGTCGTTGAGAACGGCGGCGTCATCAACAAGCTGGGCACCTACCAGATAGCGCTGTGTGCCAAGAGCCTCAACAAGCCCTTTTACGTGGCTGCAGAGAGCTACAAGTTTGCACGGCTCTACCCACTCAACCAGCAGGTGGGGCTCTGCGCACAACCATCCTTATAGCTGCGGCGTCGACCTCTGCAGAATCAGCGCCTGCAGCAATCACAGCTCCAGTACTAGACCACTGGCTGTGTTGTCACATGGTTTACATGGGCTTGTCAGGTGGTCTGCTGGCTTTGCCACACCTGTCAAGCTGCTGCTGCTGCAGGCATTTAGTCAGCAGTGTGTAACAAGCTGCAGCACAACCTGAAAAAGAAGGGCATAGGGTTGCTTCATGGGGTTGGTGGTTGACTGACAGCCATTGCAAGCGCAGTATGCAGCCCTTCCCTTCCCAACCTACCGGCTGTTACGTTTGTTGTTGCAGGACCTGCCGCTGGAGCACAAGCCTGTCGATGTAGGGCCGCTGCTGCCGCGCAGCGTAGCCGTTGACAACCCCAGCCGCGACTACACGCCGCCAGCATACATCAACCTGCTAGTGACAGACCTCGGAGTGCTTACACCAGCAGCAGTCAGCGATGAGCTGATCCAGCTGTACGTCTGAGAAGCAGTTGCTTTCTTTAGCCGTATCGCCTGCTTTGTTTGGTCATACTGAAAACGGTTTCCATGCCGGCCAGCAGGATCGTGCTGTGTGCAGCTGCAGTCTGCAGGTCTTGCAGCTTTGTTTGGGCCTGCTGCTGTATATTCAATGACTGCAGCCCAGGAGCCGTTCACCCCAGCCCTTCACAGCTATTTGCAGATGAGGCTGTTTTCGGATGTTTAACCATCCAGACGAGGGTTGCACTTACATCACCGGACACCGCTGCGCAGTCCGTTAAACACTCACAAAGCAGTGCAATGGTGATGAGAAAGGGTTTTGCTATACATATGCAGCTCAGCAGCCGCTTTGAACGCTCTCAAACACAAAATGGTACAACAACCGGCTTGAAACAATTTGCGATGCAGCAGGCAGTCTGAGGCGTATTTGCAACGAGATGGCAATGCCAAAGGTTGCAGAGCGAAAACGCCAGAGCAGCAGTTGACAGGCAGCAAGCTGATTCTGATTTATGTTAACGTAACAAAGATAACGAGCACAATGTAGCGCCTCTTGCGTCACCGGCGCGAACGCTTACTATCCGGATGAGGGTTTTACTATCCGGACGAGGGTTTTACTCTACGGATGCCGCTCAGCAGCAGCTTTCAACGCTCACACAGACACGTAACGGTACAACAAGATATAGTAAACGAGGTGCGGTGCAGCAGGCAGCTTGAGGCGAAGTGCCAACGCCAAAGCTTTGAGTATGAATACAAGTGGTAAAACTTACATATCTGATGTCTAGCAAGAAAGATCTTGTTGATTGACGCAGGGGCCCTACACTGTCTCAACTGAGCTCAGTGATCAGGCTCTGGACGGTCCATGGTCAGCACGATTTGGTGCAGCCAGGGTGCCCCGCCGGCGTCGTCAGCCGATGATGTGTAAATGGGCATGTAAGGGACTGTTGTGGCTCTCTTCTGGTCTCAGGTCGCAGCTTATTATAATGGTGATATGGAAACAAGCAGCACTCTTACCTAGCCGTAAAAGACAAGCAAGGCAACGCCACAACTTGTGAACGTACGTGCTCTTTGGTGTCCAACGAACTTCGACAAGTAACGCGAAGGTTGTACCAAGGGTATACGAAGACCATGTCGTCAAAGTGTTCATTACATGCTCCACCTGGCTCCACCCATAAAAGCAGTGGGAACCTCAGGCAGGAGCCAACAAAAGCCTCATAAAAAAGGTAACCTTGTAGAAGCTATCCTTGTCACCAGAAGCAACATGGTATAATTCAGCAGCCTCAGATGGCAGGCAAATGTGCAACTTGCTGCATGCTCATGCACACATCAGCTGAGGCAAACTTGAGCATTGCTCAAAGTTGCTGAGCGCATTTGAAGCGTGTCAGCAACATGCAGCCGCTTTCATGCAGCAAAAGTGGCTGGATACAGCAGCTTGCATGACTAGGCAGTGATGAAGCACCGCATGCAGTTACTGAGGTTGATGCTGTCATGCTGGAGCATGCACGCTGTACTGTAATGCAGCTTTGCAGCTGCTGTCGTGCATGCTGTCATGCAACCACTCTAAACAAAGAAGACTGCTGCTGGAAGCTGTGCAGCACCCTGTCAAATCAGCTGCTGGCAACGACGAACATGATGAACGCTGAGTCAGTTGTTCAGCCCACAGAAAATGCAGCACCTCACTCCTCGCTCATCCCTCATAGGCAGCACACTACAACTCAACAGTTGCAGGGTGCTAAGCAGCTGGTCCTGCCTGGTCGCTGCCAGGCGATCAGCGTGGCAGGTGCTCAGCAGGCAAGTGCAGAAACAGTTCTGTCAGTCACAACGCTCTCAACCTGACTTGCTATACTACGATGCTGTGGTCTTGCCAAAACCATGACAGCACACCTGCTCCTTTCCTCAATTGCAGGCATGCAGTGCTGTGTCCTATACTTGAGGGCTGCGGCTGCTGCAGCAGCAGCCTGTGCATGACTCAAGTAAGCTACTGCAAACACCGCCTGCCCCACCTACCAGCAGTCACGCACAGAACTGCAGCACTCCTAAGAAATGAAGCTCTCAGGGCTGGAGCCACTTACGCCTTGAGCTGGTACTTGTCTGCCTTGCCCAGCAGCTTCTGCTCAAACACCTCGCGAACAATGGCAAAGCCCAGCTGCAGGACAACATTCACAGCAGCAGCGACAGGCAGCAGAGCGACATAGTCGGCAGATGCACAGAAACAAAGGTGCAGCTCCAGGTGCGCCTGGGGCAACATGGCGCAGCAGCGATGCATTGGTTGTTTGAAAATGTGAAAACAGGGTGCGTTCTGAGGAGCACTGTCTGCGTTTCTGTCACCCCACCTGCGCTGCCACGTCTGGCCTGAAGAAGTAGGTCTTGGGCTGCATGTTGGTCATGATTTCTGCCCACTTGGACATGAATGCGTCGCCTCGGCGCTGCACCTCGCTCGCCATGGCGTCCATGATGATGGGGTACCTGCGGGGACAGCGGCAAGGCAAACAATGATGCAGCAAGCTGGTGCCACTGACAGCCACAGAAGCATACGCAACAGGTGCAGCTGCTACTTCCTGGCAATGTACTCTTGACATCAAGGCTACTTCCTAACAATGTACTCTCGATACTAAGGCTACTTCCTAACAATGTTCTCCTGATACTAAGGCTGCTACACCAACCCAACCTGTGCGCCGAATGTGTGCAACAGAGTCCTGTTGAGGTGATGTGGCAGCACATGCCCAGTATGGTGTCCTCTGTACTAGGAGCATACAGCATCGAGTACCCCCCATGCAATGCGCGGGACCTGCCCTTCTACAGGAAGTACCCCATTTCAGAAGCGCGCACAAGCGCTGACACCATGAAAGTACCTGTAGATCAGCTCAGCAAACTTGACGCTCATGGGGAAGTCGTGGCCAAACTTGGCCATCCAGCGGCGCTGGTACACCACGGTGGAGGCCTTGCTGAAGTCTCCGCTGGCGCGCATGTCCAGCAGCGTGTCTGCCGCTGCCTGGCCGCCCATCATGGCAGTGTGGATGCCCTCGCCTGGCCAACAGCACACAGAGGTCGGCAGCAGCAGCAGCACACAGCCTTGTCAGCAGGCGTCGAGCGTGTGTGTGGTGAGCTTACTACCCTGAGAAAGCAGCACAGCTCACAGGCTCGGCTGCAGAAGCAGCCTCCTCAACCTGCTGCAGCTGACAGTCCTTCAGCCATACAGCCCGCCGCTTGCACCATTGTGGCTGTCGCGGCACGGCCACCACGCCTTGACAGATGCGCGTACACGAGGCGGTGGCTCCAGCCGCACCTGTCAGTGGGTCGATGTGTCCGGCCGCGTCGCCGATGATGAGCAGGTGGTCGTCAAAGCTGGTGGTCAGACCCTGGCTGCCCAAGCGCAGGCTGGCTGCGCGCATGCGCTCCAGCTTGGCGTTGGGGCCCAGCGCAGCGCTGATGAAGGGGTCCTGCGGACAGGCACGTCACGTCACTGGTCAACATGCGTGTTGGCAGTTCAAGTTGCGGCAGCGCTTACAGATCAAATCAGCAGCGCTGTGGCATGTTTGTGAACAGTTTGGTGCGGCAATCCACACATCGAAGGCTTGGAGGGGCGGCTGTGTGTCGGCGCTTGTTGCGCGACGCAGCCTCTTCAATGGCATCAGCGACAGCTACCCCTGTGATGAGCTCGTGCAGGCTGTTGCAAACCAGGTGCCAGGTCACACGATGCACACCTTGGTGATGGCCTCGTTGTGCAGCTTGGCCAGGTCACTCTCCGTGACGTCCCCGCAGTAGCCGGCCTTGCCGCAGGGGATGAGGTAGTAGCAGTAGTTCAGCTCGTCGTTGGGGTGCCTGCAGAAAGGCGAGGCCACCCTCAGCAACCCGGAAAACAGCTGCTGGTGTGCCTGCGGGTGCGCCAGCTGCTACTCCGCACCGCTCTGTTGGTTGCAAGCGCTGCGAGCGCCACACCATTCATCGTGCCATGCGCACTTGCTGCTGCGACTCACTTGAACAGTGCTGCGTAACCTGGCAGGCTCCACTTGGGGTAGAAGCACACACCGTCAAAGTTGGCGTTGTGGGTGCCGCCCTCGACAAACGCGCGGCTGCACACACCGCGAGGGGCCTCTGCGCGTAGCAGCAGCAACGGCAGCATCAACATGCGGTGAGTAGTCAGCAGCAGATGAACAGAAGGAAAACGCCACACATCATTGAGTTAAACTGCCGAAGGTACATGGCATTGCCACACGAAGCAGTCCGTGCTTGCCATTAGGGCGCTGCATGTGTGCCGGCATCAGCGGCAGGCTCGCATCAGGGCCACGGCGCTGCACCACCCACCTGTGCAGTAGCCCAGCTTGGTTGCCAGCTGGCTGGTTGCTCCGTCAGCGCACACCAGCACGCGCCCACGCACGGTGGCGCCAGAGGCGGAGGTGACCGTCCACAGGCCGGCCTCCTTGTCAAAGGTGGCACCAGTCACCTGCATAGGATAGAACGCGCAATGTTGCTACAAGGCAAGGCAACCATGTGTGCGCAATGCATATGCGTGAGGAGCAGAGCTGCAGCAATGAGATGTACTGGCCACCAACGCTGGAGGTTGAACCCTTGCGCCCTCTGCACAGAGATCCTGAGACTACGCCGCTGCAGCAGCCCCACCAGTACAACAGCAGCAGCAAACAGCCGTTCCTCCTTTTATCTCTGCCCCTGACGCGGGGTTTGTGCCACCTGTGTCCAGGTTGACGCACCAGCCTCCGTCGCTACATACATGTTGTTGTAACGGGTCACATAACACACACCTCAAAGCCCTCCTTCAGGTCTGCGCCCGCCGACTTGGCCTTCTTTGCATTCTGTTGTCCAGGTTGATGCGCTTCACCGCGCAGCAGGCAGCCTCGCCCAGCTTCTCCTTGCTGGCACCCACATAGCTGATGCCCATGGGGGACACAAAGCCGCCTGCGAGGGATGCACGAGAACGCCCACTTGTTGGAAGAGGTTTGTAGCCGCACTGTGTAAACTGCGCACCCAATTGATGAATCATGTCAGCGGGCAACATGCACCATGCCGATGGCCCTTGGAATTGTCCAGTCCCTATCTATTCCGTGGGTCACCCAGTGAACTCTACGGCTTGTCTGCGCAGTGAACCTACTGCTTGTCCAAAGGGCCTGGGCCTGTGCAGCATGTGCTGCGCACGCAGCTGATGCGAGTGCCAATACAGCACTGTTGCACCTTGCTTAGTTTCAAGCCGTCGCATACACAAACCACTACACTGAAGACAACTACCCGATCTGCAGCGCACCTGCATCTGCAAAGTGTGCCTCGTTGTTGTCCATCAGCTCCTTCAGCACACCCATGTCTTCCAGATCCTGCAAGCAGCAACAGCGGCAGCAGCAGCAGCAGCAGGCGACACGTGCAAGTTGGCGCGTTGCTTGCTATAACTTCAATTCAGATACCAGTCATGTGGCAGTATGCTTGCACGCTGAAGAAGCGCATAACATCCATAAATCCCTAAACAAATTGCTTATTTCAGGCAAACCACACTACTAGCTCCATACATGATTTTCGCAAACGGCCTCAGTCAGCATGGGGAGCTGAGCAGTCTTGCCTAGCAGCTGGCGGTGACCGCATGCAGCAAGCAGTGCTGTTGTTCAAGCGCTTACACACTGTAAAAGGGGAAGCAACACACAGACCCGTGGTCGCGCAATGCAAGCTGTCATACATTAGCTGCAATGCAAACATAGCGGCTGCCATGTTTTGGGTCCTGGCCACCCTGCTGCCGCTGTGGTGCTTGCAAGCTGACAGCAGCTCACCTGATAGCAGGAGTGCACACAGCATCGCCGCAGTACTTGTCTGCAAGAACAGCAAGAGCAGGAGCAATGACCTGGTGTGATATCTATGTGGCGCAAAGTGCGCATGTCGTGACATGCACGTTGAGTTGCTCAAGGAGGCAGCTGGTCACCTGCAGCAGGAACTCTGCCAGAGCAGTCAGTCACCCATCCGCAAATGCAACGTGCATGGCATAGCTACGCTCTACATATGCTATTAGAACATATGAAATACTTTGTAAGCTGCTGGCAACTGATGCGGCGTCCTGCTCGCTTGCAAGTGCGCTGGCGGGCACTAATGCTAACATCAACGCACCCCTTGGGAACGTGGCCTTGTCCAGAACGGCCACCTTAGCGCCAGCCTTTGCCGTGTAAAAGGCGCAGACCGATCCAGAGGGTCCAGCGCCCACGATCACGGCGTCATACGCATCAGCTGGCAGAGTGCCCACAGGGTACTTGCCCACTGCTGGGGGCGTCAGCTGACGACGCCTGTAGTACAAGGCTGCTCCTGCAACCGCCAGACCACCCAGGCCCACGGCTGCAACGGTGGTCTTGTTCTCCTTCACCGTCTCGAGCACCTTCTGCACGTTCTCTGCGACTGGCGCCATGGTGAACGATCGATTATGCAAAGGAGGGACCCCTGGCAGCGTCTAAAGGTGGGATGGTCTGGCCAGCTGCGAGCTCAAGTTTGAGCTGAGGTTGAGGCGCGCTAGTAGTGCTCAGGGTCAGGTTCTGGCAGTTTTCAGCTGTTTTCATCGCCTTGTGCCTGAACACATATGCATCGATTATTAAACATAACGACTGCTTCCTGCTCCCATGCCCTGTGGTGGGCGGGAATTGGTGAACTTGCCAGGCACCCCCGCAGGACTGGCAAGCGGCCGAGCGGGCCGTGCGTATCCGTTAAAATGTTTTGGATGGACAGGATAGTTGGTTTACAGGCTAACATAAGCCCTCATCCAACCATCTTCTGTTAAACAGCCAGTCCAGCCTGCGGCAGGTGTGCTGCAGCCTGATCAGCCTGATGGGCAGGAACCAGCAGGACGCCAGCTGTCCAAACCACAAGCAGAAGACTCTCGTCGATAAAAAACGTTTCACAACTCCAGCCGCCAACCAACCTTTATTATGCTACGCAGCATCACAGTTTGGATGTTACACGACGGGAACATCGCCCACTCAACGGCAGTGACAACCTGACCGCGGCATGCATGCCTATGCGAACTTGGTGGCCATCTCATGCAAACTGAATGATAGGGACGGCATCAAAACAGTGCACCTCTCCCATGCTTGCCTAGCGTGCGCTGTACTGCTGCTGCCCTTCCACACTGTACACACACCTAAACCCACACCTGGGCCCATGCGGTGCTAGTGTGCCTGAAAGAGCAACAAATCATGCCAGGCACATCGTTCTGGAATCAACAAGGCACACTGCAGAATAGTAACATGCATGGCGCGACAACTGCTGGTGAAAAGTGCAGTAATATGTGAACACCTGCCCGGCGGCAGGCACAACAATGTCACCCAGTGCATTGAATCAACTTGCAGTGCGTACTGCCAAACGTTGGTTCAAACCAAGAGCCTGAGGTGCTGTACGGCAGAGCATAAGACACATTGCATGCTGCAACACCCCCCCCCCCCCCTGCATGCTGCAACAATCAAACACTGCACACCTGCCCAATGTGCTGCTGCTGCCTTGCCTGACGGTAGGCTGCAATGGCGAGGGTAAGTGGCGCATGCGCCACAGCATATGCAACATAGCCACACATCTTCAGCAGACCCACAGCAGATTCAGTACAATGATACCAATGGTCTGCAACAGTCCTGTCTTGCCATGATGCTGGCACGCAGCGGGCAGCCGCTGACGCGCTCCTGGTCCCTCCTGCTGCTGCAGCACACACATGCAGCCCCTGCTGGCTGCTGGCAACAGCAGACCTCGCGCAGCTGCACCTGACCTGTAACGCTACAAGGCATCCACAAGGCGTAGCTTGCGCTGCTCACACCATGCGGCTGCCTCACGCCAGGGAGGCATCACCTGCCGCAGTGCCCTGCGCCAGCTCAGCACCCCTTGGGGGCCCAGCTCGCGGCACACCTGTGTGGTGCCTGCTGTCACGCACACAAACGTATTGCTGTTTCAGTGCACCACCACCTCTGAGGGTTGTGCTTGGCCTGCACCGCTGGAAGGCTCAGCGTCCAAAAAGTCGTCCTGCAAGGCATCACATACACAACCAGGCAGCACATGTACAGGTGGCATGTCAGCAGCAGAGCAGGCACCCGCCAGGGAAACATGCAGCCACTTGAAAACCATGCAGCATGTAAACAGCATGTAAACAAGCGCTAACACTATGCAAGCTGCATCGCATCCTGCAGCCCTTCAGCTAAAGCGCTGCTGCTGATGTACAGCAGTGCCTGGGCTACGATTGATGTAAGCTGTGCCATCAGTGACAACCAAGCATCTGCTGGTGACTGAGTCTCGAGGTGCTGCATGCCTGCGCAGCCCCACCGCACAGCTGCAGCTGCTGTATGGCCTGCACATGCTGTGCATGCAGCTGGTCAAGCATGTGCACTGGCTGGTGCTGCTGCTGGCACTACAGCCTATACAAGCTGCTGGAGGTTGCAGCAGCTGCAGCTGTGCCGATGCCACTGCACCGTGTACTGTTGTGCGCTGCACACATGTCTTGAGTGACGCGTACGCGCTTGCCAGTACACTGACGTCCCACCTGGTCATATATGACGGTTATGTACAGGGAGCAGCTGGGGCAGCGAGCAATCTCCTCTCCAGCCTTCAGTTGGTCCTGCAGGACGCCACAACAGATCAACCACACACTCCTACACGTGCTTGCAAGGAAACATGCAAACTGTAGTAGCTATGCAGCCTGAGCACAATAGCAGCAGCACCAGAAGCTTTGCTCACCAGTGTAATTTGAAACAAGTCGCCGCAGGGGCATGAATAGGTATAAGCCTGCAACTGCTCATCCCACTTCATGTCCTCGATCTCCACCTCATCATACGACATGCCTGCCTCTCCTGCAACCACGACTGCCTGTCGCCCGCTCTTTCGTGCTGGCAGCAGCCCAGTACTGCTGGCAGCGGTTGCTGGCTGCTTGCGGGACAGCTGCTGCTGGCTGTGAGCTGCTGGCAGTCCTGTCACTGCTTCCTGGGTGCTGTGTAAAGTCTTACTGCAGCTGCACGACTGCGCAGTGATAGCAAGCAGCACTAGTGAGCTGCATGCAGGTGCCATGAGTGCAAGGCTGCTGCTGGATGCAGCAGCAGCAGGGTGCGAGTCAGACGCATGCAGGCTGCTACCCTGCAAGTTAATGGCGTGGCTGACATGTACGAGCTGGTGTGCTTGCATGGGGAATGGCACGCGGCAGCAACATGTGCTCACTGGTGTTGCTGCTGCTGCTTCAAGTCCGGGGCTCCTTGCGCCTGTCTGCTAGCAAAAAAGCCAATTATACGTCGATAAATTGAAGATGCGTCTACAGGCTGACTCGCTTGCAAGCTTCCACTGCCGGGCCGGAAGGAGCAGGGCCTGCTCAGGAGGCGTATCTCTCAGCAAGCGACAGCCACAGCTTGGATCGTAGAAGGATTGTGACTAACAGTAGCAAGGGGGAAAAACAGCAATCCAAGCCCGACATGAAGCTGTACATGGGCACCACAGCTTGTGCAGGGTCCAGGTTTCAAGCTTCACGCACCACAGCAACATGTATGCCTACCCTGCTGCTTGGTAGTGATACAGGCACAGCAATCCGCGCTTGTTACGATTAGGGAAGATTAGAGGTATAGAGTGTTACAGCCGCTGTTATGACGTGGTACGGTGGTGGTGCAACCACTGATGGAGCACAGACCAGCAGCACCACTGGCAGCGGCACAACCGGCAGCCATATCGGCAGCGGCACAACCGATGGTGCAACCATCGGGCGTGCAACGACCAGCAGCAGCCCTGGCAATGCCACCACCATTGGCACTACAAGCAGTACAACTGGCTCAGGCACTACTTATGGCTCCAGGCACTAGCGGCTGTGCAACCACTGGCGGTACAACAGGCACCTAAAAAGGTCGTGGTACGGTCGTGATAAGAATTCGTCTGTCACGGGCGCCAAGCTGGGCGAAGCTTGCAAAGCTTGCACAAACACATGACAACAACAAGCCATCATCATCATCATCATCATCATCATCATCATTCATCATCATCATCATCATCATCATCATCATCATCGTCATATATTACCCCATTCAAGCCATAGCATCAGCGCCATCGGCCCCGCGCCCCACCGGGGCGGAGAATGTTTGCATGCATTGCGCACATCCCAAGACTTGACAAGAAAAGCAGCAATACACGGTGACACCATCCAGACACATCTTCCAGAACTGCCCCAAATATATTAGATACAAAACGCAACACCTTGATTGACGAATCAGCCATGGACAAAACGCTGCGCAACTTTTCAGCGCAACCAGGCATAGATCTGATCTCGGCAAACTTACTATCCCTCTGAGCAGAAGTAGCAGGGCAATCAAAACATTAAGTGTGACAAAGACTCAGCTTCTGCACCACAACAAGGACATCCTGAGGTGGAGTTAGCTCTGCGACCCCCAAACTGACTAGTACGCTCATGTACACACAGACAACCCATACGAACACGCAAAAGCAATTCAATACCACGTGGTATTGCCACTGAACGCAAGCACGGCCTAGGCTTCCTGAAACCCATAGCATCAACATGAGTGGGATGCACATGAGCCACATACCGACTCAGAGTGGAGTGTTCCAACGTTTCACATGCAATGCTTTCAGCATGTAGTGTCCTGACCTGCTTGTTGACATGGCTCTTGCACGCACTGGCTCTGCCTTCCGCGGTCACAACATTCACACCATACTTGCACAGCAGGCTCTGCACATACTTGTGTCACCGCCACAGCACCACTAGGACGCCTCCATTCAGCTGTAAACACTTGATTTGGCAGCCGAACGCCCTGCATACGCTGATTCCTGTAGTAGTACTCCAAAGCCCTACGATGAAGCCACATATGCAACTGTTTCACACCCCATTCTGCCAAGAGACCTGAAGAGCATGGGCGCTCCTTGCCACGGCGCATTTGATGATGTCTGTCTGCTCTTTGTCAATCAGCTGCAGTTGCCTAGCTGTGGACGGAAACCTTGAGGGGCGTTCAGGGCAATTGATACAAGCCGTTGTGTACGATCGGTTCATCATGGTACCAAGCAGCAGCATTCCAGCCCAGCCGGAAAAGCGGAGCAGAGTCACCGGGCATCCCTCATGCAGGTCTTTTTGAGTTGTGGACCCATGAGCCTTGTTTGGCTCCTTGCGGTGGGCCAGTGGCCTACTTTGGTTGGTGGCAAGCTGCATTGGCATCTGTAAGCAATGCTCATCATTGTGCCGCGTTTGCCGGTATGGCCTCTGTCTTGTCCAGAGCCACTGCCCTCGCTGACTGTGGTCACACCTTCATTACACCCATTCATGATTGGGGTACTTAGTGATCGATCACCAAGGACCCCAACACTGTTCACGATGAACGTGTTAGGTGGGGCAGTGTGAGCGCCCGCTGCGGGGCTGAGTGCGGACGGTTCGTGCACATTGCGCCTACTAGCGCTCAGCGCAGAGCTAGAGCACTACAGCAATGCCAGCAACGCCCAGCGCACGCAGGGTCCAGGTCTGAAGCTTCTGTCATTCAATGACAATGACAAGTTGCAATGCCAGCAGGTCGTGTCCATGCATGCCAGCAGATCCTGCTGGATGACGATGCCCTTGGCCGGACCCAGGACGACGGCGGTTGCGGGAGCCACACAGCTGCCGCAGCGCAAACACAGCGGCCATAGCTGCAAAATCAACGACGTAGCACGGCATCATTACATCATGTATGCTTTTACTGCATCTTGCATGCCTTGCTACCTGCAACAAACATTTACACGTGGCACGTGCCTCACGCGAAGCATGCCTCAGGGTCGTACCAGATCCTTGCGCCACCTTGGACCTGCATTCACACCTGCCGCCCTCCCCGCTCAATCTCAGCTGTCGTCAAACACTGCCGCAGCGGCAGCCGCACACTGACATCGCTGCTGCGCTGCCACATGACTGTAGCGGCCAGCAAGCTGCTGTAGGGCTTGTGCTGCAGCACACCAGCTGCCACACCAGCAACACCTGTGTCACGCCCACCGCCCTCAGCAGTGGAGCAAGCAAACTGCATGCCAGCTTGCTGCTGCTGCTGGGCAAGCTGCCAGGCGCGGGAGCCTCCGCCACCAACTGCAGCTCCTGCCGCAGCACTCTGCGGCCTGCTGGTCCCCAGTGCGGCCTGCTGCAGCTGCGCTTTGTGCTGCTGCCTATGCTTGGGCTACCTGCTGCCGCAGGTGCCTGCTGCAGGCGCGCAGCTGCTGATGACGGCCGCCCCTGTGCTTGTGCTCGGACCAGCAGGCCATCTAGCTCATGCACCAGGGGCTGCAGGCCATCTGCAGCAGCATGCAGAACAGGATGACGTGAAAGACGACAGCGCTGCATGCAAAGCACAGGAAAGGCTGCAGCCCATCACCCGCCCGCGCAAAAGCTCCGCCGCACAAACCCTCTGCACATGATGCGGAGCCTGGCAGTCTGCACAATCCCCAGGACAGCGCACGTTGCAGCTGGTACCTTGCCATAATACAGCCCTCAGCCTTTTGGCCAAGGTGAAAGAACAAACAAGCGGTCCGTGCTGAACATTCAAGTCCAACTGAGCGGCCCACCACACAACACACCGATGGCATAGATGTCCCTGCTGACTGCCTGTTTGAATTACGTGGCTACTTGCAGCAGTCCTCACCTGGGAACAAGCTTGACAGCAACGGCGACAGGCCTGCTGCTACACCCGAGCTGGCATGCCCTGGCTGCGCCCAGTAGCGCTCCGCAGCAGTCACAGCACCGCTGCAGCCTCTGCCAACCCAGGCGCATGCTTCTTGGCCGCTGCTTGGTGAGCTGCCGATGCACGTCTCGCCATAACCATCGCCAGCAGCCGCTGCTGCTGCAGAGCTTGCAGTGTCACCTGGGCCTGCCAGGATGCTGCTGCTCCTGACAGATGCCCTGGAGTGCTTGCTGCTGGCTGGCCTGCTGCTGCTGCTGCTGCTGCTGCCTACTTGTGTGGGGCTTCCTGGCCTGCTGCTGTTGCTGCAGCCGGCTGTCAGGGCTGCTGCTCTGTCAGCAGACTCAGTGGCCTTGCCAGCTCCAGCACCAGCACCCCTGCTGTCCCTGCCTGCTGTGCACTGCGTAAGCAGGCTGCTGACATGCTGCAGGGCTGCCATAGTCGCAGGGCTGTACAGCCCACTCCCAGCAACATGCACATGCTTCTGCCGCTGCCTGCCATGCCTGCGCAGCGTGCCGCCGACGCCTGCGGCACCTGCCTCGCAATTGCTGTTGGCGGCTACATTGGCTGCTGTGCTCCCATCCACCTAGGCGCAGCAGCAGCGCTGCTGCTGGCACAAGCCGCCAGCGCTGACGTCATGCTGACCCTGCCACACGCAGAGGCTGCTGGCGGCTCCACCCCTGCTGCTGCTGCACCTGGCGCTGCTGCTGCTGCGGCATGCTGGGTGGCCTGCAGCAGTGCCGCAGGCATCTTGGGGGTGGTTGGCACGGAGTCGCTGGTGCTGCCGATACCACCCCACGCCCCCAGCGAGGCCGCTGCTGCTGCAGATGATGGGGCACCTGGTACAGACTCTGCTGCAGCTGCCACTGAAGCTGCTGATGCCGACAGTAGTGAGGCCTGCGGGTGGCCTATGGACGCGCCTGGTGGCAGCAGCCCCAGCCGCCCCAGGTGGTACGTCAGGCTGAAGGCTGCATCGTCGCGCAGTCGCCTGCGTGTTCCACAGCAGGCAAGAAGCGCACGAGTAACCTGCTTCTGACCTCTCACTCAGCTCTCCACAATGTCCAGTAATGCTTTATCTCTCAGGTGATGAGCAACCCGTGTGCGCTACGTGTACCATGCATGACGGTCGCAGCAATCCGCGCAGTCCATGGTGCGACTCCATGTCTGCTGTGAACTTGGGCTGTTCGCACCTGATGAGATCACCCCCTCCCTGCTGGGCCACACTGTCGAGCGGCAGGTGGATCAGCTCACAGCTGCTGCCTGCACCGCACACACGTGCAAAGCTGTGTCAGCTGCAAGTCGATCCGTTACACCTCCAGCAAACCAGCACGCGCATGGGGCACATCTTGCTTGAGGTGCCAGCGCCCAACTTGCTGCGGCAGCCTACCTTTTGCCACCACACGCAGTGCCAGCAGCAGCTGGCCAGAGCCGTAGACGGTGCCGCCACCACCAAACCAGCTGCCAGGCCCCAGCATGGTCACAGCCTGCATCACAGCAGTTACGACAGCAGCGACAGGCAGCAGCAGGCCTCGACCATCCCTCATCATCATCATCATCAGCAGCAGGCATGGCTGCACTCCAAAACACGCATGTGTGCGCGTGGCACACGTCCTGCGAGCAATCTTGCAGCATGTACCTCGGGCCTGAAACACAGCCGCAAGTTGCACAGCATGCATTTGGTATGCGCGAAGCAGGCACTGCTGTGCCGATTATAAGGCTCAAGCAGCCAAACCACCCTTCAACCGCCCCCCTGATCCCACCAACACGCACCCGCCTTGGGACGCTTGCTTGCCGCTGCCTCCTCAGCTCCCGCTCATACCCCAGCGTGCCCAGCGCCCTGCCATCTTTGACCCGCACACTGGCCAGCACGCCATGCTGGGCGAGCGCAGGCAAGTCGCCAAGCCCAGGGCCAGCAGCTGCCGCAAAGCCTGCTGCTGCTGCTGCTGCATCCAGCAACCTGTCGTCCTCAGAGCTGCAACCTGCACTTGCTGCTGCTGCTGCGGCCTGCCCATCACTACCTGGAAGCGTAGTGACAGTAGCAGGAGTGCTGCCGCCAGCTCCAACAGGAGTGCATCTAGTCATGCTGCCGGCCCTGCTGTTGCGGCGCGCTGGTGCATGCTCAGCAGCGCCTGCCATGGCTGACGGGGCCGCCATGGCGGTGGCAAATGCACGTCTGCTGCGCGCTGAGCTGCCAAGTCGATCAGCTGCATCTCAAAGGTGCCCTCCTGCAGGTTCAGCAGCAACGGTGCCGCTTCCTTGAGCGCCAGTGCCGGTGGTCCACACACAAACACAATACGGCTGGCAGAGTAAGCGATGAAGCCATGAAGCCAGGAAGCCTACTTCGGTGGTTTGGCTACTTCGGTGGTTTGTTCGGCAGTAAGTTGTCGAGCACACCTTGCAGCGGCAGCACTGGCAGTGCTGACCCTGCAGCGCCTATGGCACTGCGCGTGCTCAACCTGCTGGAGACCGACGTTCCTCTATGATCGTTTCTCAGACACATCTGGCTTGCAGCCGGGGCGCGTGGCTGATCACAGCCCACCAAGCTCACCTGTATGAAGAAGACCTGCTCCTGCTGCAGGTCAAACTCTTTGCCTGCAGGCGGCTTGCTGCTCACCATGGCAGAGCACAGCCGCTGCACCTGCAGGCCGCCAGTCAATGAAGGCCGCGACGTGTGAAGGTTGCGGTGCGTGCAACTCAGCACCACTTGAACTTCAGTCAGAACAGTGCGGCACATCGTCGGCAGTGTAACGGTTGCCAAGCAACCTCTCTGGCTGTGTCAGCTGCAGTACTCCGTTCATGCACTGGAACCTATCACCATGGTGCGTGCACTGTCTGAGCTGGCTGGAGTTTGCAGAGACTGGTGATGCATGCAGTTCTGGCGCGCATGCGCACTTGCCTCTGCATGCTGCGCTGATTTGAGGGGCGCCACGCTTGTCGTCAGGAACTGCGTGCGCGTGGTGGCGACACCCTGGAAGTATGGTCCAAACACTTGCAGGAAACCCTGCAAGCACCAACACGCCGTACCAAGTAGTCGCAGCAGCGTCCACTGCTGCAGCTGCTCAAGCAGTGCTGCTGTGGCGAGGCGGAGACAGAACTGGCGTGGCAGCTGCGCACACGTACCACAACTCGTGTGTGCCAGGAAACAGCACTAGGTGGACACAGACATTGCTTCAAGCCTTTGCCTACCTATCGTCCAGACATGCAGGCAACCGTCTCTGTGGTGCTTCCCTGATATGCAGTTTGACCTGTGTGTGGTTGCTTGCATAGCACAGCAGCAAAAGCCATCTGCACACACCACCAGCCCGCTGGCAGTGCCGCACGCTGCCGTGTTGCGACTTCCTGTGGCTGCTGCCCCCAGCCTCCATCAACACCTGCTCACCTCCTGTGACACAACCAGCAGGCTGGCATTTGACCCAGGTGACGCTGCTGTGCTGTGCCGTGCCTTGTTTATGATGGCCTGGTCCCCAAATGTGTCGCCCTTGCGCAAGACACTCACGATCGACTTTGGCCTGCAGCGCAACACATGGTCACAGTGCTGAGCGCCACACGGCGCACAGCAAGGCCTCAGACAGGTGCAACCAGGTGTCGCCGTTGTGTAGCACAGCAGCAGTCGGGTTGGTCATGGCATCACGATGGGCGATTGGCATGGTGCTACATGCCACACGTCTGCATGCGTGCACATGTCGGTGCTCTAAGAGGGGTGGGGTGGGGTGGGGGTCACTGGGTTGTCGTGCACGGCACCGCACCTGCTGCTGCCTGGTGGGTGGGTCCAGATGTCGATGCGGCCAGACAGTATGATGTAGAAGTTGCTGGCATGCTGGCCGGCGTCATAGATGAGCTGCAGCAGCAAGCAAGCAGTGAAGGATCGGATTGCCTGGCGCCCTGTCACTGCTGCTTCTCACAAGAATCGGTGGCCAGTGCTTGCCCCCACCATGTACATGTGGCAAGCTGTGACTTCAAGCTTCTGCTGCAAGCAGCGCTGGTTGCTGTTGTGATGCAAGTAGGAACATGCTGGCGATATCAGCAGGCGGCTCCAAGCGCATCAGCCATCGCGGTCCAGCAGCAGCAGCAGCAGCACTGTGCACCTGCCTGGTCTTTCTTGTAGTTCTCCAGGCGCGCCACTGCTGCTAGTGCCAGCCGTGTCTCTGCAGGAACATTGGCTAGAAACTCACTGACAAACCTGCAAGCACAGCATACACGAGGCAAGCAGGGCGTCTCAGCAACTTCGCCGTGTGCTTGATCATTGATAGAAGCGCTGTGCCACTCTTTGTTGCAGGAGGGTCCTGCCTGCCTGCACTGGACAGTATGCGCGGAGACATCTCAGCTGCACGCAGCTCATGCATGCTGCTGCCGCCATTGTTGCTGCTGCTGCTGCTGCTGCACTGCTCTGCTGCAAGCGTCTTTAAGCGTGGCTGGCCAGGGTTGGCACTGCTGCCTGAGACAACAAGGCTGACAGGGCCAACCAACTGAAGCCAAGACATGCACCAAGCTTCTGTGATATGACAGGGCTCTTACCCAAACATCACTTCAAGCTCCTGCACAATCGACTGCCTTGACAGCTTGCCACTGTCGTCAATGCCACCTCCCATACTGGGCTCAGAGATGCGAAGCCGGCCCTTAAACCTGGACCCTGGCAATTTTGCACAGGCTGAGGCTCTAGGTAGGGTTTTGAAGCCCAGGGGTCTGTCTCCGGCACCAGCACAGCTGCCTGCTGCTGCCACTGCTGCTGAACGTGGTAGTGAGCTACATGGAGCGGATGGACAGCTTGAGAACAGCTGTTGCTGATTTCGTCTTCCTGCTGCTATTGCTGTGGGTGTGATTGCTGCTGCTGCTGCTGCTCCTGTCGTTGTAGCAACTGCTGCATTAGAAGGTCCGGTTTCAAGCTCCATGCTGTGCAGCCGTTCCAACAGCACCTGTTGCAAGGGCGGAGCAGCACAGGGCCAAAGCAGTGGTGCATGCTGCCGGAAGCTAATAGGCATGACAGAACCAGCAGTTATGTACATCAGCGTGGCTGCTGCCCTTGCTGCTGCTGCTGTTGCTTCAAAGGTAGCCCGCGCGCTTCCCTGTTCCATCGCCCAGATGCGCATAGTAAGTGCACGCCACCCACAGCAGCCGCTGCATAGCGCGCCTAAGCCTGCACACCGAGAGCATCACATGATGTTTGCATGTCTGCGGCACGCCGCTGCGCACCTTCATGCGTGCGATTACCATGGGAAGGGGTGTCTTTTGCAGCGCTTTGAGCCTTGCTGCTGCCGTCATGTCTGCAGCGCTGCTGGCGGCACGCGTCTTAGCTACAGCGCGCTGCCACCTGCCGTTGGGTGTGCTGCTGGAGCTGCTCAACGGGCTGGTGCTGCTGGCCAGCTGAGGCATGGCTGCAGCCAGCGCAGCAAACCCTGACTTCAGGGCAGCAGATGGTTCCTGCGCTTGCAGGAGGCCAGTGGGGGCGGGTCAACTTGTTGGTTGTGCAAACACACAGTGCAAGTGGGTGCAGAGCCAAGCCCCAAACTTACGACAGGTGTTTGAATGTGGACGCAAAAGCATCAGGGCCTGTCAGGCGAAAGCTCTCCTGGGTGCGACAACAGGGCACTGGCCGTGGCAGTTGCTCCAAAAGCTGTGGCTGCTGCACTTGGTGATTGAGGTGGCACAGCATGTGTTCAGGCAGGCAGGAGGGAGCACGCCGTATACTCGCCTCATCAAAGAAAGTCATGGCAGCAGCTGTTGCTGTGCGAGTCAGCAATCTCTGTGACGCCACTGATTCATCGATGGACAAACACAGCCCAGCTGGCAGCCTGCTGCCAATGGCTGCTGGGCCTTGTAGTGCCATGCTGAAATGACCTGCTTGCTGGCTGCTACTGCCAGATTAGGCCACTGTATAGCAAGGCTGTCTGCAAGGTGGCAATGGTCATGAACAGGCTGGCTGTTATGCCTGTCCAATTTCTGAGGCAGCAGATGCTGTTGTGTGACAGGGGCTGGTCAATCCCAACCCGGCAACAGGGGCTCCGTGGTACATCAGTGTGAGGCTCAGCATCTAGAGGCAACAGGCAGCTGTAAATGATACTGGCTGTACTGCAGCAGACAGCGCTTGTACATCTTCAGCAGCAATGTAGACAGGGTGCACACAGCATGCACAATCGTGTGCCACTGCTGAGCATTCATCGACTGAAAGACACACGTTGGTTGGTTTGGGGGCCTGGCCCTGACGCTTGTTAACACACTCACAGGTGTCACAATTGGTAACACCCAGGACATCAGCGTTGCACGGTGTTCTCCAACAGTTTTAAATTCCCGGTGTTGCGGTAATTTAGTAGCGTACAACACGAGAGTCAGCTACCTGTGCACAGCAAAGGCCACAGCCGCTGTCAGCACATCGGCCCGCTAGGCGCCTGAGAAGCAACTTGGGAGAGCCCAGGTGAGTACTCTGCCCTCGCTAGCGTGCTTCGGCTAGGCATGGCGTGCTCGTGCTGCACCCCACCAGGGAACCTCTAGGTCGCAAGGGCGTAGGGGAAACCCAGGGCCCAGGGCAGGTTTGAAAGGTGGTTTGTGTCAGGCCGTCCCTCCGTTCTGAGCCATAGAAGGGCCTGCATGAGCATCGTGCACGCGTCGCAAACAGAGCTTGTCTGTCCACAACAGGGAAAGGCCCTTTTTATGCGCTGTGCTTGCAAGCGATAATTAATTCGTGCCAGTAACATGCATAACTATGCACCGTGCGTGTTGGCGTGTCAAAATTTGGGCTAGTCAGCGAGCAGCTCTTGCTGTGTGTTGTTGGACCCTGCCCAGGGCTGAAGATCACGTCCCGCCTTGATCAAGCAGAGCAAAGCTATCAAATATGGATGCATCATTGGAGGAGCAGGGACGGGAAGCAAAGCGACCACGTCAAGAGGGCGAGTTTGGTCACAGGTGGGTGTGGGGTTTGCTGCAAGCTGGGCTTTGCGTACTCAACTGGTGATTGCACCTTGGCGATAGCTAGGACGGTACTCATGACAAACAAATTGGACTCTGCTCATCAACTGCCTCAACAGTCTTGCTGAGCCATAGCTGTGGAAGCTTCTCACCCACGACCAAATGTACTGCCAGACTGTACTGGCAGCACCCTGCACACACACTTTCAGCATTTTGCTGGACCAGCTGGCAGACCCATATCCTGCACTGTTGCCCTGTTGCTCGGTGCGGCCGTCACACCTGTTAATTGAATCTTCCCCAAAACCAAAGCAGTGATGACCATTTCACAGCACAGCATGTAGCAGTTGGACAGATGGCCATGGATGGCGGAGTGGCAGCGCCTCAGCCTGACGAACAGCAAGTGCACCACGACATGCTCGCGCATGCAGCAGGCATGAGCGTGCATGATGCTGGTGCAGAAGTGGCCGCAGCTGCAGCGTCGGCAGGGCTTCAGGTGCAAGGTTTGGAGCACCTGCAGCAGCAGGGCACGGATGACATGCACGCCGCAGCTGCTGCGCAGGCTGCGGCAGCTGCAGCGCAGATAGCCCAAATAAACGCCGAGGCTGCGCAGCAGGCAGCGCAGCAGCACGAGCTGCAGCTGCAGGCCGTGCAAGCGCAGCTGGCTGCAGCAGCTGCTGGAGGGCTGGATGCTGCGTCAGCAGCAGCGCTTGCAGGGGCAGTGCCTGTCTCAGCAGCGCTGAGCGCAGGCATGCAGCTGGACCCTGCTGCCATGGCTGCTGCAGTGGCAGGCAGCCTGAACATCCAGGGTTTGACAGTGCAGCAGCTGGTGGATGCCAACGGGCAGCAGGTGCACCTGATGCCAGACGCGCTGCAGCTGCAGGCGGCACATGACGCGCAGATGTTTGCGGCACACCAAGCAGGCGCGCCTGATGAGCTGGGCGAGTACTACTCATGTGAGCACAGGCCTACCGGCAGGCTGGTTTGTTGGTGGGCAGGTGAAGGCAGTGCGCTGTATCGCAGCAAGGGGTCTGGCAGCGGCTCAGCGGCAGCGCTGTGGCCAACAGCAGCGGCTGCTACTGCTGCTCAGGTGACAGGGTCAGCAGGCAGCCAGCAGTGCAGCGCTGTCCCTCCCGTGCTGTCCCTGCAGGCATGAAGCATGGCTGGTATCTGCGCTCTTGCCAATGCTGCTGCTGCCAGCCCTGACCCTACACTCGTCTTGTCCCTGTGTCCTCTGCTGTACCTGCCGGCTGCCGTGATGTGTCAATGCAACTGAATGCAACCACGCCGCACAACGCCATGCAACTCAACTGCAGCGGAGCTGCAGCGGCAGCAGGTCGAGACGGTGCGCAAGGCAGACTACCAGGCCCTGGCTGCTGCCAAGCGCTCAGGGCACCTGGCGACCATTCAGTTCCAGCTGGACCTGCCGCCTGAGCTGGCGGACATCGAGCTCACTGAGAGGTGAGGAGCCATGCATGCTCAGAGGTGAGGAGCCATGCATGCGCTGGAGCTCACTGAGAGGTGAGGAGCCATGCATGCGCTGGAGCTCACTGAGAGGTGAGGAGCCATGCATGTGCTGGGGCCGCTGCACATAGCAGCAGGCCTAGCTGGATCCTGTCGTTGGAGCTGCATGGCATTGAGCCCATTGGGGTAGGGCTGCGTGCAGTGCATAGCAAGTACGGTATGCAGTGACAGCAGCTGCCTGGCACCTGGAGGCTGGCATACCATGTAAGTTACCAGCACTGTGCAACACTTGTGTAACGCCAGCCTGGTTCAGCTTGGCCAGGCAGACTGTCAGCCCTTCCAAGTCATTGCAGCAATGCATGGGTGTCTGTGTTAGGGCCAGGACTGCCGCCTGGCTTGCCGGATGCCTAGCTCACTGTGCTGCGGCTGCTGTTGCTGCTGTGCGTTGCTGCTGCCTTCGCGCAGGACTGGTATCGTAGAGGTGCCTATGAACGGTGATGTGATGATGCTGAAGCGCCTGTTCCAGTACCAGGCGCACAACAAGCTGCTGCCAGCACTGCAGGTGAGGGGCTGCAGGCAGCGCACACATGCTTTTGCCAGGTGAAACTGGCGGGGTGCATTGCACATCATGATGGCTGCTCAACTTTCGTTGGGCTCGGCTGCTGTGCCTTGTGCGAGCACTGCTGAGGTTGGGTGGGGTGCTGCCGGTGCCGTGCACCAGCAGCGTGTGCAGGCGAGCAGCCACCGCGGTCTTTCGCACGCTATGTGCTGCTGCTCCGGCATGCGAGCGCTGTGCTGCTGCTGCTGCTGCTGCCCGCTGCAGACCCTGCTGGCTGACACTGGCGCGGGCCCTCTGGTGATGCTCTGTCTGCTCAACCATTGTTGCTGCTGCTGCTGGTGTTGGTGTCCCCGCAGACGCTGCTGACTGAGACGGGGGAGGAGATGGCTGACGCAAAGGATGACGGTAGCCCCACGCCGCTGGCCCACTACAACGTGGGCAACAACAGCAACATCATCCTGCGGATCTCGGTGAGCTGCTGCCGCTGCAAGCACTCCCGACCACCGCGCAGCCCAGCCACTTGCGACTTGCATGCCACTTGGCTTCGTCCCTGCGCAGCCGCTGCTCAGCCACCCCTCTGCGGAGGAGCTGCTGAGTCGTTCGCAGCAACAGCCATGCGAGCTCGGCACCGCCAGCAAGCTCCTGCAGTGCTCGCAAGTGCAGGGTGGTTGGCCCCAGCTGCAAACAAGTCGCTGCGCCTGACAGCGCTGTGCGTCTGCGGCGCTCGCGGCACTGCGCGCGCCACCCCCCACCAGCTCCCTCGACCTTGTGCAAGCCACTCCAGGCTGAGGCCATGCAGGTTCGCTCACCCTGTTCAATGTTCAGATCGCCCACTCTGTTCATGTCGATCTTCTGCCGCTGTTCAACCCAACAGATCCCGGAGGACCTCGAGCACGTGCCCATGGTCGACGAGGCCCTGGCCAGCGCGGCCTACACCAGCGCCACGGGCGGCGCGCGCACGCCATCGCGCAAGACGCGCTGGACCACCGAGCAGATCGAGGCGCTGATCGAGGGCGTGGAGAAGTACGGCCTCAGCGCCTGGCGCACCATCGTCATGGTGAGGGCGCGTGTGTGCGTGTGGCGCTGTGCCGTGCCGCGGCTGGAAAGCAAGCGGCAGCGGCGGCACCTCGCCGCGTTGTCTTGCTGGCGCTGGACGGCAGGCTCAATTGTTTTGAGGGCCGACTGGCTTAGCCAGGGTGGACCGCAGCTCACCTGTCGACACCTGCTGTTGTGCAGTCGATGTTCCTGTGCACAGGAAGCATCAGGCTTGCAGCTGCGTGGCCTGCAGCAACAACATGCTGTGCGAGGGTATTGCCTGACCTGCACACACCCCAGCACTGTTCTCACTTGAGCACACGAAACTGCTGTCCCATTGGACTCTCTGCAGAACTCTTGCATGTTTAGCAAGAACACCATACAGTGAAGTAGACCAGATTGAATTGATGAAATCTTTAAGACCCATGAACTCACTGCTGCCATGCCCGCACACCACCCCACACAGTAATCCCATCAAGTCAGCAGCACTCACGTCTTTGGCCAAGCTGAGCAGCCACATCTATGCACTTAACACCAACACCCACAACCTCACTTCTGCTGCCCCTCACGCACACGCCGACCTTGCGAGTCCTGCAGGACCCTCGCCTGGCCAGCAAGAACAACATGCAGTGCAAGGACAAGTTCCGCAACCTGTGCCTGACCATCATCCAGGGCAGGCCCGAGCGCGGCCTCACCCTGCCCTGGCAGCTCAAGGACCGCGTCAGGGCACTCATCGAGCAGGAGAACATCAAGGTGTGACAGCAGGGAGCAGCCAACACCAGCGACACAGCTGACAGGAAGCGGGTCTGGCAGCGGCAGCGGCAGCGGCAGCAGCAGCAGCAGCGCTGCAGCGTTAGTGATGATGCGGGGAGTGTGTGGTGCGCACTTGGACGTGACGAACAGGCAGGCACGTATGTGTGTTGCTGTCACACATAAGCAGCCGATGTTTGCATGCAGCAGCAGTCACAACTGAGCCGTAGCCAGGGCACCTACCACTTTGTGACTATTACCTGCTTGCTTGTTTCGCATGCAATTTGCGTGCTCTCTGGGCCAGCATGGTACGGGCGCCGCTTGTTGTGCATGACGGCGCTTGTGAAATTTGCCTGATGTGTGTATATCAGCTTGGAATGCAGCGTCAAGCTCAACAAGTTCACGATCAAAGCATGCTGTGGTGCCTGAAGAGGCACGCGACATGCACTGCATTGTACAGCAGACAGCGCGTTACAGTGCTGGCACTAGCTGCAGTCATTGCTGTCAGCAGCTAGCTGTGTGAGGGGAGCTCAGCAGCAGTTGCGGCACTGCATGCTGGGGCATGCCAATGGCTGATGCTGCTGGTGATCTTTTGTGTGCGCACTCTTAAAGGCCTGCGGACCCCTTACGCTACGCTGCGTTAAAGCATTGTGAGGTATTGTTGTGAAGGCGGGCTCAGAGGGGCCTGTTAGCAAAGGCTGCACGCGTGCCAGCAGAAGCATGCTTCACTTGTGTGCAGTGCTGCCGGCGTCTGCTGATGCTGCTGCGCTTAATTACAGTTTTGGCATTTCAGGTGGCGGCACCCACAACATGGTTGTACCACCAACAGTGCATCAGTGGTACACTCGTATACATTGGGCGGCTAGGGAGGTGCATACTATGAACACCAGCATAGATGCTCAACTAAACCGTGCTACTGCATGCTGCTTAACTGCTGATTCTACTGAGCAGACGTGGAGCAGTGCTATGCTTGTGGCTCCTGCATGGCATAGCATGCGCAGCATGCCTACATCATGGCAGTAGCGCGGGGATGCAAACACATACCGCGCCGTCTGCCCCCTTGCTTACAACCTGTTGTCGGAAATGTTGCACGATATGATGCTGCAAGTTGGGCCATGCGTGAGGAGTGAAATTTTTATTCCAGCTGCAGCTGCTCTGCTGCAATGTTGATTTAGTGTGGTGCGGGTTGCAGTTGATGGCTTTTACCTGCATGGCTGCGCAGTCATTCTTGTCGGCCTTGGCAGCGGTTGTCTCTTGATGCACCTGGTTGTACTATTGCACTGGTGCACCATAGTACAATCCATGTACAAGTTGATCCAGGCAATACTCAGGACTCTTTGGTATGTTCTGGTCCGGTGTTTATTCTGGCAGTCTAACTGTTTTAGATGATCTGCGGTTGCAGCACTTGAGCTGCAAGTGGATTGCCAAGACAGGCTGAAGGACTGATCATCAAGATCATTATGATTTATGATTATAATCGGGCATTTGTCGGTTTCAGCCCCAACAGTGTCTGGCTATGCACATGTTTAACACGTAAATGTACATGTTGACACACTTGAAGCCCTCAAGGCTGTAAAAGAACGGATTTAACGGCTCCTGGGCTCCAGGTAGATGCAAAACGACATACCTTCAAAGCAATGCTTGACCAGGAGCGGCCCGCTCAAGCTCTCCTGGTGCTCCGAGTGTGCTGCCATGCAGGCAAGCTGGCCAGCATCAAAGCATCATCTTCATACGCACCTGTACCGCAAACCCGATGTCATCAGGATACAGGCAGGAGCCAGCCGTCGCGCCACAGCCGTTATAGTTTCGTAGGTCTCCTTCATATCAGTATACTCTCAGCAGCTATGTATACGCATGCAGATTTCCATGAGATCGCGAGCATCTGCTTGAACCCTTTAGATTAAAAAAGTACAGAGCATTGATTGGCAAAGGTTCGGGCCCAGGTTGCACCTACATGGCCAAAACTTGCAAGTTGCAAAGAGACAAACGTTGCAAGTAAGCGTGTCCAGCCAGTCTGCAACTGCTTGCGCACGGCTGCATTATATCCTGCAGTCTTAAGGCAGTTGTGTGGTAGCTTCATTTCGTACTCGCCTATAGCTATAGACTAGCAGAAGCAAGGTGTTTGAGTCAATTGAAGGCGGCTCAACTGGTTGACCAGTTGGTTGTCGCAGGTGTGCATTTGTTGGGTCACCTTGACGTCAACCTGCCAGGCATGTGGCTGCAGCAGCTTGGCGCCTGGGGCTCTCGCTGACTATCCTGCCAACAAAAGCGCCTTGCCTGCCGGGTGCACCAGCCGGGCACATTGCCCACTGGGCAACCCCGGGCCCGTTCAACGTTCAACAACGACCTGTCCCAACAATGAAGATAGGCCCCATCATGACTGTGTCATATATATATGACATCAGATGCTCGCAATACCAAGGGCATATGCTGCCAAGTTTGGATCCCTGTGCCTTTACTCGACCAACACATGCTGGTCCCCCTCCCCAAAAAACAATGTGTCAACTGCACAGCTCACACCAATGAATAAGAACAAACAATGGCTCGAGGCTCTTGCAAGCTCATCTTGCAATACAGTGATTCATGAATAATATGTTCTGGCTGTACATATCATGAAGTGTTTGTACGCAAGTGGCACATGCGGCATGTGACGTGCCAGGAGGAGTTGATGGGGGCTGATGAGAGCTATGACGCAACATCAGGGCAACCCGCCTCAGTGACAAACGACATGGCGTCCAATGCTGCAGATGGCAGTGCATATGAGTTGTGCCGCACAACTGCATCAGTGGGGCGTGAATACACCAACAGGGACTATGGCTAGGCGTATGCAGACTGTTAGAATGCACACCACTCTGGCTGAGCTGGCGTGCAGCAACCTAAATGCATGCTGCAATGGCTCGTTTCACAGTTGCTGGGCGCTGAACATATTTGCCATAACTCAGTGATCAGTGAGTAGCACAAGAACTACACCATGGCGCCCAAGCAAAACTGATCATCACAGCACGGCCAACTGCACACTAGCATGAATTCAAGACAACTGCAAAATGGCACTGCTGTGCTAAACACTTATTAGGTGAGAATTATGGACGAGGTGCATGCATCAGCAACACTCCTGCGTCCTTTCCTTACAAGCACGAAGGAAGGTACAAAGGCAACACATAAGGAAGCAGCTACATGCACATCGAAACCTGTGCAACACACCCTCACATGTGCGTGGGGGCACAAGCTAGGCAGCACAACTACAACTAGAGACCACACTACCCCTGTGCAACACTCAGTCTCCACATCCACACGCTCACACGCTCACAACATGCAGGTGTGCATATGTACAAAGCTCACACTTAACCGATGCTGAAGCCAACAGCATTGGCCCCGCCACCGACACCTCTGCGTACTCTGCGGCCAGCAAGTGCCAGCATGCGCCGCGGCGCCTCCATCAGCAGGCGGCCCCTGCGGCGCGCCCTGAGGCACTCGATCGTGACGATGCCATACGCGGTCTGCTGCCCGTACGCATCGTCCACAGCGAACACAAAGTCGTCGGTCTTGCCGGGCGAGCAGCCGCCATTAGTGGGCGCGTACGTGAACATGTTGCGTGCGGCGTCATACATCACCGCGCCAAGGTCCGGCTGGCTGGCCACTTTTAGCGTCAGGTTGCCGCCCGCCGGGCCGTACCCCGGCTTGATCTCAAGCACGGGCGTGTTGGCATTCATCGCAAAGTACGAGTCATCGGCGGTGGGCGGCGACGGGCACAGGACGTTGATGGACATGCTGCCGTCTGCCGTTGCGCCAAAGGCGTCGCTGACCATGTAGTACACCGTGTCGAGGAAGCCCTCGACGGAGCAAAAGTCCCAGTTTGGCGTGTAGACCACGGTGTTGTCGATGGTGGGCCGAGTGAGCTTGCCGTTGCCCGGCGGCGCGTAGATGAGGTAGTCCAGCGGCGGCGCGCCGGTGACCTGCAGCTTGATCAGCCTCTCAGTCTCGCCCACCGCTAGCTGCACGCTCTGGTCTCTGGCCGTTGGAGGGTCGGGGCAGCGCAAGATGACCGAGCATGTCGCCTCGCCAGCCTGCCCAAAGGGATCATACACGATCCAATTGAACGGGTCGGCCACGTCCTCGTAGTTGCAAAAGCCATCATACGGTGTGAAGGTTGTCGTCGCCACGAGCGGGTTGCTGTCGTTCACCATGATCGGCCCCAAGTAGCCGTTCATGGGGTCGATGGACGTCTCGATGTAGAAGGGCGCTGCACCGGAGACGATGTTCAGCGTGACGTTGATGACCAGCCCGAGCTGCGCTGGCAACCTGATGACCTGATCTTGCGGCTTTGGCGGCGGGGGGCATGTGACCTTGATGAACACAAGGGCAAACGTGTACTGGCCGAACAAATCCGTCACGTCAAAGCCCCAGTTGTCCAGCGCATCCTGGAAGCTGCACCAGTCGTAGTCGGGCGTGTACACCGACACGCGCCGCTCGTCGACGCCGTCCACTGAGCCATAGCTGGGGTACAAGCTGATGTCGAAGAACAGCTCGGCGGTGGAGTTCACCTGTAGGCGCTGCTCCAGGGGCGTCTGCGCGGGCGTCTCAAAGTTCTGCGACTCCGCAGTGGGCGGGTCCGGGCACACCACGTTGATCGTGACGGCGGCGTCCGCAAACTGGCCGTACTTGTCGTACACAGTGTAGTAGAAGCCGTCGTAGTAGTCAAACATGCTGCAGTAGGTGAAGTCCGGCGTGAAAGTGGTGAGGCTGTCGCTCGTGATGTTGGTGAGCTGGCCGTTGAGTGGAGGGCTCAGCATCTCAAACACAAAAGGGCCAGAGCCGACAACCTGGGCAGGTGCAGGGACGAGCAGCGGCACACAGTGCATCACATGTAGCTTGTTGGCTTGCGGTCGTCTACACTATGCTTACTTGCTTACTCGCTTTACTCATCTGGATCACATGCATGCAGGCTTCGCCAACAGAGATGCATGCATACAGGTAGCCAAGCAGCCAGCATGCAGGAACACAAGCAGACAGACAGACTTGATTGAATACAGACAGACAGGCGGACGGACGGACGGACAGACACAGGCAGACAGACACACAGAGAAACAGACAACATACATATAGACAGACAGACAACAGCGCACACGGACAGACAGCTAGCTGGACAGCAAGACAATTTGCTAGGCACGCAGCCAGGCACGGAGCCTGGCTGGCACGCAGACAACCAGCTAGCCAGGCAGCCAGACAGAGAAAGGGATTGACAAGCATATAGTCACCCAATAGCACCGCAGTACAATTACATAAGAACAAGCCGTAGGGAGGTAGAGTAGGCAGGCAGACATAGAACAGCACACGATCAACCAACACATACACAGGTGAACAAGCAGCGAAGGGTAGGGTAAGCAGGCCAGAGACAGGCATGCATGCACGCAGCCATTCGAGTAACACTACAGCAACATGCACAGCAATTCTTCCGCTCTGGCTACCGGCTCTGGCAGCCGGGGCAGACAGCTCACCACACCCACCAAGAGATGATTAAGCACACTCCTCCAAACATCGCCAAGCACGCAGGAGGCATGCTGGCGCATCAAACAAACAAACTGTGCCTGCGAGCTTGCTTGGGCGTGGACGCAAACGTTACAACGCTTGCGCGCCCAACACCTTAAACTTGGGGGCTGCATCGCCAGCATTGCACGCACAGCGGCACATACACGTGCGACACAAAGACACACATGTGCAGAGCAGAAGCGACTCACCCCAAGGTCGATGGGCAGTGACGTGCCGGGCTCCATCTCAAAGATCAGCTCTGGAGCCCCCGGTTCGGGCGGATCAGGGCACAAGATCGTGATGTCTATGATGCCGCTGTACACCGTGCCGTACTGCTCAGTCACATCGAACGAAAAGGAGTCGCCAAAGCCATCTAAGCTGCAGTATGTGTCGTTCGGCCTGTACGTGAAGGTCACGTCGCCTTCGCCCGCGAGATTGCCACAACTCGGCCGTCGAACGGCGGCGCCGTGATCTCAAACTTGTAAGGTGGGACGCCGCCCTCCACGGTCGTCGTGATGTCGACCGACATGCCAGCCACGCTCGTGACGAACTGGTCCTCAGTGTAGACCGAGTCCGGGCAGTCCACGACGACGGCAGCAGCGGCGATGGCGACCTTGCCATTCGCGTCTCTGACTTGGTACTGGAATGTGTCGGGTGTGCCGTCCATACTGCAGTAGCGCTTGGCTGGTGTGTACTCGACACTGCGCACCTGTAGCGGTGATCAGGCAATACGTGTGCAGGCACCAGCAGCACGAGACATGTGTAACACGCGCCTCAGTGACGCCTGTCATGTGCTTCGCGCGGAATTGCTGAAGGCAGCAAGCACAAGCCCTGAAGCACAGTTGCAGCGACATGCTCCTCGCTTGGACGCAATCCTAAGTCATATGTCTAGCAAGAGAGGCAGAGTGCTGTAGTACCATCACCAGCACACCCGTTGCTAGCTGCCAGACTGATCAAAACTTCTGGGAACTGCATAGGTGTTCACTGATGCAGCCAGTCGGTCACCAGCCACGCACCGACACAAACTTATTGCAATTACTGCCCACCCAACTGCAGCAAGGGGTCCTTTCAGGCTAGCCTTCCCCCTCCTGAGCAGCCACATTCTGCGATGATGCACGAGCCGTAACATTAGACTGTGCTACTCGTCAGCCCCACAGCACAACACATTAACGGCAACTCACCTTCTGATCGATCACCCCCAGCTTGCCGTGTTTCGGCCCCGCTCCCTTCACAATGCTCACGGTCAGGGGCTGCGCGCCGCCTTTGATCAGGAAATCCACCCACACCGGGTTGGGCGCGGCCGTGAACACCTTCACGTTGCGCGCGGCCACGGCTGGGTCAGGGCGTGGGGGAGGGCTCGGCCTGGGTGGAGGCGATGGTGGGGGTGTGGGAGGAGGACTTGGGCTGGGCCGTGGGGAGGTGCCGGGGGTGGGGGGACCTGGCGGGCTCGGGGGTGGCGAGCGATGCGGGCGTGGGCGGGGTGGCATGTACGGTAAGCCAGCGCCGCCACTGCCACCTCCACCATTTGGGTCAGCGACTGCAGGGGACGAGCAGCAGCAGCAGGAGTGCAAATCGCAGGCCAGCGTGCAACAGCAGAGTCAGGGTGTGGTACAAGTACACATGGCATGCGTGTGCAGTACGATAAGCGGCATGGGGCACTTGATCATGCCAGAGCTGCTGTGCAGTGCCGCGCACAGATGCATGCGCAAGGAAACCCAGAGAAGGCAGCTGCAGCAAGCTCCATGTGCATGGCATGAGCACACTGCACATCACAAGGGCGGCTCCTGTACAAGCAGGCGCAACAGCCGGCCCTGCGCCCGCTTACCACACACGGTTTGGTCGATGTTGGGTACGGTCCCAAAGGGGCATGGAATGCACGTGGCGACCTCTGGGTCGCCCCCCGGTGACACAAAGCCAGCCGGGCAGGGCGCACAAGGCACCCACACCCACACGTAGTTGCTGCCGCACGACGAGCATGGCGGTGGCGAGTTGGTGGAGTAGTAGCATGTGCCAGCATCATCCTCACAGTCACCGCCCCAGTAGCTGTTATAACCGTCATAACCATCATAGCTGACAATGCCACCAGCACCGCCCCCGGTCGTCCCCAGGGGTACTGCTGCTGCTGCCACCCTTGCTGGGGAGCGGCCGAAGCCCGGTGTAACCAGCGCTGCCAGTTGGCAACCCACTGCGACTGCTGCTGCCACCGCCGCTGCCGCCGCTGCCACCGCTGCGGGCAGCCAACCAATCGCCAGTTTTGCTTCCGCCCTGTCCTCCTTTGCTTCCAGACTTTGGCTTCAGCTGGTTGGCACTGCCGCTGCTGCTGCTGCCTTTTGGCAACAAGCCAGGGTGGCTGGTCGGTTGCAGCCTCTGTTTAATGCGGTTGCTGCCGCTGCCAATGTTGGTGTTGCTGCCGCTGCTCCCGCGTGCATTTCGCAACAGCCAAGCTCTTGAAGCACTAGCAGAAGCTGCAGCAGTGCTGCTGCTCACAGCAGCAGCTGCTGCTGCTGCTGCTGCTGCTGCCCCTGCTGCTGTGTTGGTGTCGAGGGTTTGCTGGCCTTCTGGCGCAACTCTCAGACGCTGTAGCCCAGGCCTTACAGACCTACTCGACTGCCTGCTGATCACTGCTGCTTTCGCCCTCTCTCGCTCTGCCGCTACCTTAGGATCCACAAGCATGCCACTCGAGGCATTGAACCCTGCTGAAAGCCTAGGGCCATTTGAACGTGCAGTGCCGATAGATCTAGCAGCGTTACTGCTGCGCCTAGCTCTGCTGGCAGCAGCCTCCTGCTGCTGCCGCTGCAGCAGTGCCAGCAGCTGGGAGTTGTACTGTGCTACTTGTTGACCTGCTGCTGCTGACACCACTCCAAAGTCCTGAGCTGCAGCACGCGCCCTGCTGTTGCTGTTGCGTTTGCTGCGCAGTGCTGCAGCCCTGCGGACACGTGACCTGCGTGCTTTCAGCCTTGCGGTGACCCTGGACATCTGCGCCTTGAACCGGGCTTCAAGCCGTGTCCTGCGCTTTGCGTTCCTTGCTGCCATGCGCTGCTGCGCTGCTGCTACAGCCTTCTCAGCCCTGTCAGCCATCAGCTGCTTGTCTTCAGCTGCCTTTGTTGCCATTCCTGCAAGTGCTTTGGCCTTCAAGCGGGTGGTACCGCTGGCCACAACCACAGCATCTTCGGCAGCTTGCTGTGCCAGCTTAGCTGCTGCCGCAGCCTCGCGTGCTTTGGCGATGGTTGCATTGTGACGCGCTGCGATGTCCTGCAGGGCTGCTTGACGCAACTGCTCCAGATCGCCTGCTGTTGCCTGCTGGCTTGCAGCATCTGCGGCAGCAGTTTTGGCTTGCTCTGCTGCTGCCTGCTGTAACGCAGCAACGCGAGCCTCCAGCTCTGGAGTGCGTTTCGTAGTTGCTGCTGTTGTTGGACTGCTGCCCCCGGCGGTGTTGCTGTTGTTGGCTTGGCTGCTGGACGCAATTGCCTGCACTTCGTCTAAGGCTGCTGCTGTGTCAGCATGTTCATCACTGCTGCTGTCGCTGCTGATGCTGATGCTGCTGGCATCAATGCCAGCTGTCTGCTGCTCACCACTCAGTAGAGTTGCCTCAACTGAACCACCATCAGCCAACAGCGGTGCTGGTGCTGGCACCGCTGCTGCTTCTGCTGATCCAGCTGCAGGTGCAGGTGCTTCCTGCAAAAGGTGCCTGCCGCGGATGTATCCAGCACCTGAACCTCCCCAGTAACCAGCATGACCAGGCCGCCTCACATATGAGCAGCCGTAGTAGCCGTTATTGGCTGGAGCCTGCTGCCGCAACTTGCCATGGCCTGGCCTGCAAACTGCAGTTTTGTGCAGCAGCATGGCAGGAGCAGCGGGTCGTGATGAGGCGGACGCATGCGGAGGTGTAAAAGCATGGCAGGAGAGCTGCATGGCCGTGCAAAAAGAGCCTCAGCAGCAGAAGCACCTGCCAATATGATCCTTGTGGGTCAGCCCAGCGGTGAACAGCGTTCCGGCACAACAGTGCGAACTGCTAAGCGTAGCGTAGCAGTCTGCACAGGCACGGGTGAGCCGGGCGTTTCACAGCGCATCCCGCTCCCAGGTTCAACATTTGACAGACTGTAGTGGATTTCTGAATCTGTGCACGGGGCCGTAGGGTGTAGAAGGTCTGAACATACAGGTGACAACCCGGGAACCTGCAGCGTCCTTACCGCATGTGCCTCCCTGCAGCGTAAACGCTTGTCCAGGTCCAGATGTACAGGCGTTACAGATTGTCCGTGGCGATGCGCCTGCATAGCTGCCCCCGCGACTGGCGCAAGAGCAGGAGGTGCATCCAGTGCAACAGCCGAGCTGCCCAGTGCTGTAGCTAAACACAAATGATTGCAAGCTTGAAGCAATCAACAGGTAGCCAATCCAGCATGTCAAGAAGTTCACGCTGCGCAAACCAGCTACGCTGCTCATTGGTCTTCTACCCCATCGCATGAGGAAATATTTTATAAATTTGCTTCGCTGTTTAGTTAGTTCGCACGATCACAACGTACTTGAGCAGGTTAAGGCACGGCACCCGGAACACCCTAAGAACATCACACTCGGCATTCCAATGGTCACAAGTAGTTCACGCCCAGCAAATGTTGAATGCGCATGACAGTTCGTCGAAAGATGCACAAGCTAGAGAGTTTTGCTGTGACATGATCTGCCTGGCTGCTCCCACACAAAAGAGCCAACGGAGCTGTTCCATCCTCTTGCTTGCTGCCTGATGACTTACGGGTTCACTTGATCGCTGCTGCATTCAGTGAAAACTACCCACTGACACTGCCAAGAAGATGCTCTTTGCGCCCAGCCTCTTCGGCTGGTGCGCAGCGGGCACAATCAGCTGCAGCAGTCACTGCAGTGGTATGTAGACGATGATAAGACAGGTATCATCTAAGCACTTGCAGGCGTTCTATTATCGCTGCGGTCCTCCGGCACCAGTCAAACTGCCCAGCGCTTGTATGTGTAACGCTGAACTCCTCCAGCCTCCGCATGCAAAAGAACGAGTTTGCGAGCCCACAAATTTGAATGCTCCCACATAGTCTGCATTTAAATGCTCCCACATAGCCGGCAGATGCAGGGCTGCTGATGCCGCAGTTGAACCTGCCAACTCAGAGGATAATGTTTGGTGATTGGACAGCCTCCTTGATCTCTTTGTGTGGCAGAACAACTGCACCATTGAGGTAGAGCTCGTCCTGCAAGCAGCACCACAACAGACACTTTGAGGTCTCAAACACCCACAGTTGATTTGCAGTTCAATTCAGAGAACAAGATTTGCTTGCCGGTGCGTCGGCTATCCCTTGGTATTATGTAATTAGACAGGCTATCCCGGCCAATCAACCAAAGGAAGTTGCCGCATCCCGCCAACCAATGCTGCAGCAGCACAGCGCCAGTTGTGACTTCAGCCACAAAACCTCAAGCATTAAACCGCACCTTGACCTGCACATCTTCTCCCAGCACGCAGTGGTTCTCCAGTCGGCTCCAGGCCCCAACAGTGCTGTCCCAGCCAATGATGCTCTTGTCAACCTGCAGCACCCAGGACACTGAGGTGTCATCTAGGACAAGTTGTACCCTTGCTGCAGATGGCTTTGGATGGGACACAGCACTGCATGCATGCACAGCATGTGGAACAGGCAGTTGCAGGCATATCGCACGCACGCTGATCGATCTGACAGACTTGAACAGCTGCCCTACGCAACTTCCGCACCATCGCAGTGCAATCGCCCAGCGCTCAGCCCACCTTGCTGTGATCCTTGACCTTTACACCCTTCATCACCACGCAGCTGCTCAAGCGCACGCCGTTGCCGATTACGCAGCCCTCACCAATGCTGACATCAGGACCTGGTGAAAATGAGGCAGCAGGAAGCAAGTATGACATTTGAGTGCAGCAATCAGTGAAGACTCAACACCCACATGCAGTTCACTGCAAGCATGCCCTCAACATCACACAGCACAGCTGCAAGGCAGGACCGTTGCTGCTGTGCAGCAGTGCTCTTCCCAAGCAGCACAGCACCCTGCAGTCTGCCGGCCCCCTCACCTATGAGGCAGCCGCTGCCAACGCTGGCGCTGGGTGCCACCAACACGTTGCCCGTGTACTCTGGCCCGCTGGCCAGTGCTGCGCGGTTGTGGATGCGCAGGTTATCCAAGTGCAGTGTCAGGCCTGCACAGCAACACAAGTGCACAGAAGACAAGTAAGCGCTTGCAGGCAAAGCTGTGGGTGGAGGTTGCTGGCCCATACAAGCACGCACTGCAGCAAACAAACAGGAGGCGCAGGCGCTCTTGCGCTTCTGAACCTGAGCTGCAGCTGCTAGACAGCTGCAACTGTTGTTGCCGCCTTGCAACCTCAAGGTGCCCAAGCAGGCAGCTGCTGATGTGCTGTTTGGGCCCCACACATGGGCCTGTAAGCGCTGTTTTTCATATTCATTCATGATGACCCAACTGCATCATTCACTGCTACAAGACGTGCGCCTCACCCTTCAGGTAGTCCTTTGGCTGGCCCACGTCCTAGCAGCAGCAACAAGCAGAAGGCAGAGTCAATGTGTGTTGAGGCGGCTCCCTGTACAGAGTGCTCCGAGCAGTACCTGGCAAACGTCCGCGAGACCACCAGCAGCGCTGATGAAGCACAATGCGTCTTGTACAGGGACATCTCTGCAGCATGCTGCGCTGACATTGCGACGGCCACGCCCCAAATTCTTAGTGCATTTCAACACCAAGGTGCTGCTGCCATGTACTTTGATGTGCCACTTTCCAGTATTGCGGCGCTTACCATCCAGTAGCCGGGCAGTGTGAAAGCAAAGAGCTTCTTGTCTGCTGCAACGTGAGGGAACACCTCGCGTTCAATGCTGGTGGGACGCAGCTCGATGCGGTCCAGCACAGAGGGTGCCAGCACATAGATGCCCGCATTGATCTTGTCCCCAACAAACTCCTGCGGGGCGAAAACAAGACATATGCTGTTGCTGGCTGTGTGTATGGCCACAATTTTGCTGCCACCTGCACACCACCCTGCCAGCTGTTCCCTGCACTGCCACTGCTGCTGCTGCTGCTGCTGTGCATGCGTCATGTAAAATTCAGCCTGTTGCTGGCAGTCAGGTCATATTCCCTCGCACCTTGGGCTTCTCCACAAAGCGCTGCACCAGCCCGTACTCGTCAATCACCACAACACCATATTTGGAGGGGTCATCCACCTGCACGTGAAGAACATAGCAGCATCCTTTTGGTGAGAGGGTGATGTCGTCATCCCTACTGGCTGAGCCTGGTACAGAACAACAAGCTAGAACGTCCACACAGCAACAGCTACGAGATTGCACTGACAGCTCACATTGCTGTCCTCAGAGCTGCTTTCCTGCAACTTCACTTGCTGGTCATGCTGTACCAACTCACGCCAGGCTGCATGCTGTGCCAAACTACGCCAGACTGCAACCGCTACAAGCACATGCCGGCTGATACACTCCTGCAGGACTGCAACATGATGGACTTCATCACTGAGCATGAACAGTCTCCACAACATGCCAGGTTGCCTGCTGCAGAGCTAAGCTGTCAGCCACACCTTGGTGACAAGGATGGTTGCCTCAGCCTCGCGCGCCACGTGGAAGTCCAGCATGTCCTTCATGGGATAGGGGCACACGACATCGCTGTTCAGCACGAAGAAGGGCTTGCCGGAGCCGTCATCCAGCAGGTGGCGCGCCAGTGCCAGGGGTCCTGCAGTGCCCATTGGCTCAGTTTCCTGCAAGAAGAATCACATTGTCACTGTCCGTGATGGCAGATACAGAAGGTAGGGATCAGCCTGTATTGCTGCTCTTTCCAAGATGCTTCACGCCACCAGGATGCTCTTGCCTTTAAACAAGGTTATGAGCAAGTGAGACGCAAGCGGGCAGCTGCAGCCAGCAATTCTGTGACGTCTGCAACTGCTTGCAGGAAGCATGCTTGAGCACTGCTCAAGATGAAGCAACTAGCAACCATGAAAGTTCTCACCTGTGAACAAGTGATCTTTACTCCCAGCCGGTCTCCCCACTCCTTGATGAAGCCCATCATCACCTGGAGGAAACAGCCAGACCACGCTTCAGCAGTGGAAAATAAGCACTAGGCACAAGGACAGATGCAAAGGGCTACATAATAGAGTTGAAAGCAATTTAACAAGCTGCTGCTGGCTGCAAGCATCAGCTGCTGAGCGTTCGACCCGCTGTGCTGCTGACAGGGGCAGTTGCTGATGTCGCTGGGCACTGCAATACTGCAGTACTTGAGCACTACCAAATGCCAGCTGACAGCACATTGAGGGCAGGGGCCAGTTGCCACGTCAATGCCACTGCAGGATTACCTCTGGCTGGTAGTTGATAGCCAGGATGACCTCTGTGACGCCTGCTGCTTTGAGAGCCTGCCAACGAAGCAGCAGCAAGGGGGTTGAAGTGGGGGTTGCATAATGATTTGGTACAGCATGCACATTGCGCAGCGAGGCAGGTGCGTGCGAGCACTAGACAACATTTTTCAGGTCTAAAGGGACACCTGCATATGGTGCAGTGTAAAGGGCACGTCGCGGACGTTAGGCGTAGGCACCTTGCCGAATCTATGCTGCAACCTCACCTCAATTTGGTGACATATCATAGGTTTGTTGCAAAAGTCCACCAGCGGCTTAGGAACCGTCAGCTGCAAGCAAACACGGGTTGGTTGAGTGCCTGACTCCAGTGAGGATGATGTGCTGCTGCGTGTGCCTAGCTCAATGGGTACCGTCAGGGGTCTTAGACGTGTTCCATAGCCACCAACAAGAATAAGGGCCTTCATCCGGGCTGCTGTCTGGGGAATTCTTGGGGTGGTGATGCAGCTCTATTGAGCTGTGTGAAGCTCTGCAGCCTCTAAGAAGAATACAAACGGCAATACAGATATGAGAAAGGCGCGGGATTGAGCCTGGGATAGCGGTGAGTAATGGCACACCAGTTCATGTTACAGCCTGACCTGACACCTGAAGTAACACCCGTATAACATGCCTCAGCATCACGCAAATTTCAATGCTGCCAATGGCTAAGCCGCAGTACTGCATCGTCAATAGTTGCCGCACCACACAACGAGAAGCCTGGTGCAGCAATTATAGCTTGACCAACAACGAGACTGTGGTTGGCCTCTAGTAGAGGGACCTTGAATAAGACATGCATGCCCACATGCTGCAGCGCCTGCTTGCACAGCAAATGGTACTGTCATGTGATGATGGTGACGATTCACATGTTTCAATCTAAGTATCAATGCTCTGTTGGACCAATACACAGCCTGGGTAATATGATGATGACACAGCCTGGGTAGACAGATGCACATCATGCACCAGGCAGCATAATGCAACAGGGCGATGTTCCGTCATGCAACATCCCAACTGTGACATGCATGCACATCGTACGTTTACTTCTAGTGTAGGACATGTAATGAGAAGACAAGAGCTAAGGCAAAGGTTTTAATGCAGGGCAACAAAAACGATGACCATACCATGCGCTGAACAGCACTAGATCATGCTGCAAGGCAACATGTATGTAGCCTCGATCAGAAGACAGGCACCCGCTGATGCTGCAACTGAAACACCAGTCAAGATGTGCGAGGCAGATCAGCAGCAAGCTGTTGGGTAAGTGGCTGGGCCGTACTCCATACTTGCGCCACGGTCCACGCCGCTGCAGTGCTGACGCTCCCGTCGGCATGGGTGCAACATTCTAGTGCAGCCTGACCGACACTGCTACACAACCGTGTGAAAAGACAACTCAAGTATGTGCACCATGCATCCTCGTATGGCGGCCTGAGCTGGGATGACTCACATCTTCCAATCAACAGCCACATTATACTGCCTGAACTCACCTGGCAGCATGAAGTCCACACACATGTACAGAAGAGCACAACAGCCACTGCAGCAACACAACCACAAGTAACGGCTTGTCCCACCGACGTTTCCTGCACTGACAGCAACCCAAACATTAGTGGACCTGCTTATAGCAGCCAGATGGCCGTGCTAAACTTTCAGTCTTTGCAGGCCAGAAAGTGCAACCAGCTGTACTGCCGCACGTCTGGAGCCTACTATTCAGCTTGAAAGGCACCGCCCGAAAGTAAGCTGCGGGAAGTTGTTCAACAATCCTTGATCGACAGCTGCGTCACCAGGTTGCTGCCAACAGCATCATGACGCTCTTCAAGCAGCTTGCATCAAATGCCAACAGACCGTGAACAGTACACCCCTGTGCTGTGCTCAGCAGTAGGGGCACATGCATCAGCAGACACAAGCTGCAGGGCACCGCTGTTGCTAGTTGGCTGCACTAGTGGCCAAAAACATACCAGTAGGCAACGAATTCCCGAGACAAGCGCGACACATGCACCCAAAGCATTAGCATCAACCAGCAATGCATGCAGCTTCCCATCGTACACGCTGCAGCTGCAGAATCAAAGCACACATGGGCAGGCGCCATGCTGTGCTGGCCACACAGCACGATCCAACAGCAGCTGTGATGTGCAACCATACATAGCAGACATGGAGGTCTCGGGAACTGTAGGCAGACACAGAACTTTGTTTGAGTGTATGTCATGCACAATCATCATGTCCAGCAATGACATGCAGCTGATGCACTCACAGCAAGCATGCATTAATTCACATCACCCAACAAGCAGATACCATGCGATGGATGACCACTTTCATCAGTCGATGTGCACATTGATCAAGCAGTCACGACCCCCACAAGTCATGTCACCCCAGCTGTGTTATACCTTGGAGCTGTTGTGCAACACGGCAGCTGCGGTTCTGTTGATACACACATTTGCAGCAGCATGTGCGGAAAACAATATTGCTTATGTCAACTCCTTTGCCAGGCGCAGCAATGCAGCATAACCCCATGAAGGTCTCAGTTCTGGCCTGAGCATTGCTCAGCCTGACGTAAACAATGCACAAGTAAAGGTCAGACACGGCCCCTCCTTCCAGCAGCGAGCAGAGTAGGATGCCGGCTCCAGCGTTTGCAGTGCGCTGCCCCTCCCCCTGGCAGTCACACTTCTCGCCTGCAAGCCTTGATCTTGTAGCATGCAAGGTGGACAGCAACAGAAACATCACCTCAACTAATGGGAGCCTGGGATTTCTACGTGGCAATTACGGCAACTGGGCACAAAGAGCTACTTTGAGGATGACAATACGCATTCCGAAGATGCATGGATCTGCTGGAGCTGTACAGAAGAGATGCACACCAGACTCCAACCACGCCAGGCATGGAGTAGCACAGCACGCACACAACACTCGCACACGACGACCAGCGCCTGCCGCCACAACACCACCTGGTGACGCAACCACCAAGGCCGCTGCCGTTGCAGCAGCCGCAGCTGATGCACGCACACCTGCGGGCGGGCGCCGAACGACCGGCGGCGTCACATGTGTCATGCTGCACGCACCGGGACTGTGCTGAGCAAACGCAGGCAAACAGCAGTCAGCGCCACCCCATCCAGCCCACAACCTCAACCTATCCATGCCAAGTGTGCATGCGGCGTGCACGTGCACAGTGGAATGAACCATGCGCACCAACCATGTTGGGCCTGCTGGATACGCAGCAAGAGCCAAAGAAGTCAGCGGCACTGACGCCCGCCAGGTCAGCAGCAGTACAACTGCTGCACCAACACTGCTTCACCAACACTGCTTCACCTTGCTGTAGGCGGCGGCTGCTTGGCCGCGACCCACCCCGCCTGGCGACACTTTGGCATTTCACGACACCCAATGCTGCCAGGTCAGCAGCTGGTGCGCTGCCCACAGTCAATCCAAAAAGAGCCACTACACAACTCCAACTTCAGCAGCAGCAGGCAAGCAATAGCGCAAGTCCAGCTGCCACAATTTGTCTGCTGCTGCAGCAGTCGTTCAATGTATGAGCTGAACCTGACGACCGTCAACTGGCACAACTTTGCATGGTACAGCTGGCACCATGTCAGCGCGTGATGCAGCAGGCGACCCACCAGTCCCCTCAAGTCACACGCTTCGCCCCTGCTGCACACCATGCCAATGACATGCGCGTCTTTCATGTAAAGAACCCACCACTGCCACATCAGCACCAGCACATCCTGAGTGATTCAACCCGGACCTTGCTTGCTACCGCACCTCTTCAGCACGCCAGCCAAACAGGATGCACCAACATGGACGCCCAGTCGCTGCGGTCTGCCAAACGCCGGGCGGTAAGCTGTCAGCCAATGATGCATGCCCTGCACTGCCGCTGCCGCTGCCCATGCAAATGGTGTTCGTCCGCCAAAGCCATCCAGAGAAACCCCGAACCCATACAATGTGAAGTGCACTGAGTGCAGCTCAGCCTGTGAGGCTTGGCTGCAGACCACCAGCCATGCGGCAACCGCGCGCAGCTCAGCAGGTGATGCACGCATTGCACACGTCGCCACAGTCCCCGCAGTCGCAGCCGCCGCCGCAGCAGTCCATGGCACCCCCCAGCCCCTCAAAGAAGGTGCTGAGGTCGCCGCCGATGCCCGCCATGGCGTCGCCCACCGGCATGTTGGCCATGGTCGATGCCAGGTCGCCGAACGAGAGCGCGGCGGCCACGCCAGCCACGATGCCGATGCCTGCTGCGCCCCCGATCGCCCACTTGACGATCTTCTTGCGGCGCTCGCTGGGAGGCACGGCCTGCGCACGCGGCACAAAACAGCACGCGGATGAGCAGCAGGACATGGAGCGGGAGCTTGGGGTTCTGAGAGGTGTTGCATGACCGCAGGTATGCTTGTGGTCTGTGCTTGCATGCTACTGCATTCAGTGGTGTGACAAGATTGAAAAAAAGAACTGAATTGAAAACAGAACTTGCAAGGGTGTGTGCATGCACAACTGCTCCGCAAGTGGACACAAGCAGGACTACAATTAATTTCCCGCCAGCACTGCAGGCTGGCATGCACAGCTAACAGTGAGATGCAACCCCCGCCCTCCAGGCTTGCCTGCATCTGCTCGTAGCGCTGTGGCGTTGTCTCAAAGCCCACCATGGCTGTGTGGGCGCTGGCCACGCCAGAGGCCATGGACAGGTCCACAATCTGCTGCACCAGGTTGGGAGGGTTGCCTGGAACAGCAGGGGACGAGCAGCGGGCAAGTGAGGATGCATCAACTCAGCGCCATCACGCTGCGGATAACTCCTCACGAGCTGGCATGCACGGGCGCACAAGCTGCAGCAGCAACCATGGGCCCTACATGGGCCACAACCCAGACGGCTCTGCAGGCAGTACATCGGGCTCCAGCAGCAGCAGCAGCAGCAGCAGCCTGCAGCCTGCTGCGTCATGTGCGCACCTGCCATCCACGCGTTTGCTGTCATGAGGTCCAGCTGACTCTTCACAAACACCTTGTGCAGCGGCAGGTCGCCCGCGGGCATCGTAGGCACAGTCTGGCTCCAGGCTGTGCAGGAAACATGCAGCAGCAGCAGCCAGCAGCAGCAGCAATGTACACCTTGAAAATTGCACAGCAGAGACACTGCCTTTCACACCTGTGCAGAGCTCTCGCGCGGAACCCCTCCAACAGGGGCATTTTGGCGCAGCACGCATTGCTGGCGCTCAACAAACAATGCACCTGCTGCACCCGGACACGCGAAGCACCCGACACAGCTGTTGCTCCCGCACATGCAGCAGCAGGTGCCATGCAGCGACGGCATCGACAGTCATCAGCACGACTTACTGTTGCCGTCCGGTAGTGTGCCGCAGACCTCCACCACCTCCGGCCAGTCCCCCTCAAACTTGCCGCTGACCAGCAGCGGCTGCCCCACAAAACATCTGGGATGGGGAAAGGGTACAGCTCAACCTGCGTCAGGCCCTGTGAGGCAGCAGCAGATGTGGGGCGGGACAGGCACACGGCGCACAGGGGCACAGCAGCAGTGACCAAACAGGTGCAAGCTTGACAGTGCTGGCTAGCAGCTGAGCGCAGCACTGACTGGTGGTGAGCTGACAACAGGGCACGAGCGCATGGCTGGGGCTGCATCAAGCTCGTGTGTGAGGCACAGCGCATGGGCAGAAAAGTGTTGACTCGCTGGGCTGCCGACTAAGGCAGGCTCAGTCCTGGAAAATTACATGGCAGTGTGTAGGACTGCATGGTTGCAAGAAGCAAACCAAGGAAAGAACATGTGCTGCAGCTGTGCAGTCTGGCCACACACACAAAGCTCGGAGCAGTTGGTGCACAAAGAAGAAGATCAGAAGCACGCAAAGCAGGATCGAAATCTAGTGTCCAAAGCAGCTGCAGATCCAGGGCATGTCCGCCAGTGACGTCACGTCAGTGGACGCGCATTGTCCCTACCTGCACGCGGATCTGCACGTCTGAGAGCATGGGCAGCGCTGCCGCTGCCAGGATGCGGTCCATCACGCTCTGGATGGCGTGCGGCCGGAAGCCACGTCGTTCATGCCGCGCCCAATGGCTGCAAGCCGCTTCAGGAAGTAGTGGTTGCAATACGGGCCTGCAGCAACAACATCAGATGCAGACACAGAAACCGCGTCAGGAAGTGGAGAGGCATAAAAGGGCTGCAGTTTATGAGCGCTGCATGCCTTGTGGCGAGCTGGATGGGTGCAGCAGAATTCAGCAAATGAGCATGCATTTGAATCCAGCAAATGACTAAGCGGGCAATGCTCTACACTCTTGAAAGCACCGCATTGATGTTACCGTAACATTGATGAGCATGCAGCTGCAGCAGCAGCAGCAGCGGCTTACTCCGACTTACACGTACACCAGGCCACTGAGCTGTAGGTCAGCAGCAGCAGTCAGGTGTGTGGTAGCCACACAGGCCAACGCATACACAGGCATCTTTGCTGTCTTATGAACTTCGTTTAACTGCTTGTAACGGCCGCACAGGCGGCTGCACTGCTCAAACAGCTCACCAATGCCGAATGTGTAGACGCGCGGCGCGAGCATCGGCGGCGAGGGCGTGGGCGGCGCCGGGTTGACCGTCGTTGTGCTGCCATCTGTCGTTATGACAATGTTATTGACGCCGATCGCCGTTGCAGCCTTGATGGAGTTCTCAGCCATGATGCAGATGTCGCGCTCGTCGTCGACGCACCCTGCAGGTAAATTGTAGATAAACACGGGAATGCCAGCGACCCAGGCAGCAAATTGTAGACAAAGACGGGATTGCCAGCGATCCAAGCAGCAAGTTGTAGACAAACACGGGATTGCCAGCGACCCAGTCAGGTGACGCACGCGTGCCCACGATCGGTGAAGCGCATGCAGGCGCATGCATGCAGATGAGCCAGGGGCATGTTTGACAACGTACCATGCAGGCTTACAACCGGTAAACCACACGCAGACGCCTGTCAGCAGCTTCAATGTGCCGATTCTGCTGACTCTGTCGCATGTGTGCTGACAATCCTGTCGCATGTGCTCAAACTGACAAAACAGCAAGATGAGACTCCTGAGTCGCTCACCAGCTGTCAGACCTGCTGCGCCCACCAGCAGCTGCATTGTGCAACTGCTGCCTGCCTAGAGCATGCTTTGCTAACCAAGCTGCCTAGAGCATGCTTTGCTGAATGCACAGCACCGCAGCGCCCCCCCCCCCCCCCGCGCGAGACCGCTCACCGTCTGTCAGCAGGAACACCAGCGGCAGCCCCGCAGCGCCCGCCAGCAGCTTGAGCGCGCGCTGCAGCGGCGCGTGGATGTCTGTGGTGCCGCGCGCCGACAGGTCATCGTTGACCCAGTGCATGCAGGTGAGGATGTTCTCGGGCGTGGCCTCGATCAGCCGGTCTGGCGGCGGCAGCAGCAGCGGCAGCAGCAGCAGCACCACCACACGCACGTCGGCATGAACCGTGATTGCTTGGCGTGGTGCGTGCAGTTCAATCAATCCGCCGCCCAACACCGGACTGCCCACCACCGATCCGGCCAAGACCTCCTGACGCTTTGGATAGCCGCAGTCAAGCTGTGCCCGCGCGGCACCCTGTGACTGCACAAACACGACTGGCATGCACCCGCATCTGCAGCGCGCCAACGCGCGCGCGCGCAGCGCCACACCTGTCCACCAGAGCTGCTCGTGGTCGAAGGCCACCACGGTGAACTTGTCCTCCTGCCCCAGCATGTGCAGCCCGTTGAGCAGCGCCGCCTTGGCGTAGCGGATGGGGTCGCCCGTCATGGAGCCGCTGCGGTCAAACATGAACACCACGCTGCGCGGGAAGCGCACGCAGTTCTCCGGACCTGCAGGACGAGCACCACAGCGGCGGCTGGGTTGACAGTTTGGCAACGCACGCAAGAACACACTTTCTTGGGCCTGCAGGACGAGTAGGGAGAGCGGCGCATTCCTCAACAGCAGTCAGATACCACCACACTGCCATAGCGCCAAGAGGACACAAGCTGGCTCCGAGCTTGAAGCACAGTCGAGAAATGCTACAATGAGGGGCGGCTGCATTATGTTGTCACAGAGCCCTGTAAGCTGGGCGCACATGCACCCTGCCAAGTCATAACATTGCGCGACCCTATGCGGAAAAACCACACCAGCCGCTGCTGTGCCGCACCTGGCGGTGTGATGCTGAGGGCGAATGTGCCGCGCTGATCTGGCATGCCCGGCTTGGGGGCCTCAACATGCACCGTGGCTGTCACCTGGTCGCGCGTCCACACGCTGTAGCCTGCCACAAAGTCGCCGTTCTCCCACACCTGACAGTCCCACAGCAGCAGGCAGCCACAGAAGGGCTCAGCAAACCTCGGCACGTGCTGGGCACGGCAGCAGCACCTGGCCTGCGCAGTTACATCCACCTTGACAGAACATCCACGGTGCTGTGGCGCGCTGCACGCATGTATGTACTACCTGCGTCTGCCAGCAGAGGCGTCTGCGCATATGTTACACCATACTGCTGACAGCTGTTCAGCGGTAGCTAGCTGCAGCAGGTCATGTACCTGTGCGGTGTCCAGCTCAAAGTTGATGCCTCCTGGCTGCTTTGACTGGATGATGATGGGGTGGCTGGGCACCAGCAGCTCCACGTCATCACTGGTGCCTGGACGTGTTGTCAAGGGAGGGGACGGGACAGGTCACGCAGTGACACAGCAAGGCTTAGCGTGCGTACCGTTGCCGTGACGGGTTTCAGGCCAACAGCAGCTCCGCAGCACTCCTGAAGATTGAGTATGGTGGTACAGGAGTAACGATCGGCAATGATACAGCAGCGATATGACTCCAGGCACTGCCACTGGTGAAGTGGGCAGGCATCGGCAGCCGCATGAGCCTACAGTGATCACGCTATGAACATCAACCATGAAACATAGCAGGGACCCAATGGATATCAGGCGGTTCTGAATAGCGCATTGGCGTTTGCGTTGTGTCGCTGGTGCGACCCTGGCACACCAATACGCACTAGCTTGAAGATGGACGACAGCAAGCATACGGCACTGTTCCAGAAAGCATGCGCACAGCCGCACAAAGTGTGCCCATGCGACTCCATGCGGATCAACAGGCTGTGAGAAATTCAGCAAAAGGAGGTAACTGATTATCGCCCGCCGCGACAGGGCGCACCTGTGTTGACTTCCACCCTCACGTCCAGCACGCTGTTCACGGTGCTGCCCTGAGCCAGGCACACCTGCAGCAACAGCAGCAGCAGCAGCAGTAGCATCAGCGATTTGGCAATCAAACAATGGTTAATGCTGAGCATCAGCCTCTGGCTCTGGCGTCCAAACTACCAACCGACACGACACCCTCAGAGAGCCCGTATGGGTCCAGGCGACTTCCTGACTACCAGACAAACAATCAAGTACCGAAGCACTTACCGCAGGCCGGTTGTGGGCAGGCGCAGCACATACTTGCCATGGACCACATCAAATATCATGGCGTGGAAGTAGCTCAGCTTCACGCGGTACTGGTCCCCAGGGAGCCCAGGGGGCAGCGGCAGCATGAACATCTCTGGATCCGTGCCTGTCGTGTCGTCTGGGTCGCCCCAGCTGTCTGCACCGCTGCGGTTGCACGACCCAACAACAGTATTAAGCGGGCACGACCACTCAAGAGAGCGTTGGTGGCAGTCCGACGCATACAAACCAACAAGAGGAGCACCAATGGCACGAGGGTGGACGCACATGTGCTGCAGGCACGGACACTGCACGCCTGAGCCCGTCGTGCCTGTGTCACCACCAGGACCTGTAACATGTCACACATGTTACACAACATGTTACAAGTCATGTCACATCTGTGGTGTGTGACCTACCTGTGCCTCCCTTGCCGCCGCCGTACTTCTTCATGTCTTCCAGGGGCACCACCGTTGTGGCAAACACGCTGGGGCGCACCATATTCTCTATGCACAGCTCCGTGATGGTGGTGTCTGTGCTCTTGGGCAGGAACAGCACCAGCGGCGCATCGTTCCAGTTCTGCAGCGGCACATTATGTCACAAGTTTTCTTTATTATTATTATTTGCTCGACATGATTGCTGTCACTGTCGCAGCAGGCAGAGTCTGCTGGTCTGCTGATGTCCACGTGCAGCAGCGCACCTGGGCGCCTGCAGCAGCCCAGGGCACGCGGCAACACACCGAGCGGCAGCATCAACCGACTCCACCCAGCTCACCACAACACACGACGCACCCAACCCGACAAGCCGCGGCCAGCTCACCATGGGGTAGTGGCACACCATCTGCATCTGCACGAACGCCTGGCTGATGTGGCACTGCACCTCAAACTGCAGGCTCATGATGCTGAGTGGCACCGCGTGCGGCGCGCCGTAGTTGGTGCCCACAACGCACACCATCGGGCAGCTGCAGTGCAGGTCGTCCCCGAGTTGCGGCCGCGCCACGACCGCCGCCAGCCCCTGCGCCGTCATCCCCGCTCGACGGCACGCTGCTGTTGTTCTGCGCGCCGGCCAGCGCGCGCGCCGCCATGTCGGCGGCCTGCGGGCCGGCCGCGGCGCTGTTCTGCCCGTACGGCCCCAGCGCGCCTTGGATCACGCTCGCGCCCAGCACCCCTGGTGCAGAGAGCGGCGGCTGGTGGGGCGGCGGGTGCATAGCCAGGCCGTCCACTGCTGGGTAAGGGTATGAGGCGGGCTGCCCGCCGTGGGGCACGGACGGCAGGCCGCTGCTGACGCTGAGCTGCGGCAGGTCCACGCCGGACGAGGATGTCAGGCCGCCCGCCGTGCCTGGGTAGGTGTGCGTGGCGGTGCTGCTGTTGGTCATGCTGCTGGGGTAGGAGCCTGCGTGTCACGAGTTGTGCTTGTCAATGTGGAAGGTGTCTTGCGCAGCGGCACCAGCCAGGTAGGGGCAGGAGCGGTGGGTTAATCAGAGCACATACTGGGCGGAGCCAGCAGTGGCGGGAGCACCACGTTGTGCAAGTCAAGTCAGCAACGTGCGCGTTCGGCTGTCCAGCACCTGCAGCATGTGTAGACTGGCCCGTGCAGCGGTTGCTACTGCGTGCGGCTGCACTGAGCTCCATGTCACCTGCTTGTTGATGAGGCAGCGGGATGCTGCCGGATGTGTAAGCCCCTGTCGCGTGCCCGCTGCCGCCACTGTTGCTCTGCGCCTGGTTCGTGGCAGCACTGCTGCTCCAACCACTGGCTGGCGACTGCATGCTGCCGCTGTAGCCGCTGTAGCCGCTAGGTGTGCTGCTGCTGTACGGGGTGTGGGATGATGCTGGTGTGCCTGCATGGTGCTGCTGTTGCTGCAGGCTGCTGTTGTGGTACATGGGCCTGGGGTAGCCTGTGCTGTTGGCATGCTGCTGAGGGAGCTGCGATGCTACGGTGCAGCCTGCAGGATACATCAGAGATGCAATGAGCGCAAACAGTGAGACGCTGCACGACTCGGCAGCATGCACGACTCACAAGTGCTGGTGGTTGCTTGCACGTGGTCCGACAGGTGCAGCGCGGCAACAGTGTCAGGTACAGATGACATCACATCAAGAGGCTCTATTTAGAGACCTTCAGCTGCACTCGATACACGTGCACTGCTGAGCACGACAACCAATGAACAAGTTATCTGCAGGTATACTGCGCAAGGTAGGCGCTGTTTTGCTCACCATGTGTTAAACCATCCTGAGCATCAGAGGATAACTTGCGGATTGTTGAGCCCGAGTTGATGCTCATATACGGGTCACTACTTGCTGCAGATGTGTTGTTCATTGGCGGCGGCTGTTGCTGCTGCTGCTGCCGCTGCCTCAGCAGCGCACTCGATATCGTCTGCGCTGCTCCTGCTAGCTGTGCTGCTGGGACTGCTGCTTAAGGACCTAGCCCTGCTGCACCTTCTTCAGCACCCTGCAGATGCGTGTACGTTTGTTCAGAACGCTTTTCGCTGTTTTGCTTTTGCTGGTACTGTGCACGGTCGAGAGGTAGCTGGTGTCAGCTGCAAGGAAGGCCTGGCAGCAGCACACTGCTGTTTGGGCCCAGCTTCAGCGGTACGCGCTCGACATGCACAACGAGCCTGTTGATCCCAACAACAGCTGCACCCAGGCGTGCACCACAATGAACACACTCAGCCAGGTCAGGATACTCGGTGCCTTTGGGCGACGGTAGGTCACATGCGTACCTGCGGTCCTTGCCCTGTGACCTCACTATGCTTAGATCCGGCGCCGTAAGCGGCACAGCATCTATGCCAGTGCTTGCAGGCAAGGACACTTGCCGAGTGAGTGAGCCAGTGAGAAAGAAGGGCAGTGAAAGCAGGGACAGGCCAGCTCAGTCTGAGTTGCTGCAAAGCGTCATGTTACGTTGAATTATGGCGTACAGTGTAAGTGTGTTCTGTTCAAGGCTGGCGCTGAGCGAAGGACTTGGTTGTAAGGTGCCAGGATCCAGAGCGTTGTGACAGGCGTCTGCTATTGGTTTGATACAAATTAATAAGGTCGAAAATTACATTACAAATAATAGCACAAAGGCAGCATCTGTGCAGAACCCTGTTCGTGTAACTTCTGTGCTGTCCCTTATTGTTTGGTCGTGTCTCACACCGGGGCGCCCTTGTCTCCACCGTATTGCCACAGAATTTTGCACTGCTTAAAAGTGATCCTGAGCTCCGTCTTGTTCACCGCGAACATGCTGGCCACCAGGACAACCTGCAGAACAGCATGCACCACAGCTGCCAGAACACCCTTCCGGCCTTTCTCAGCAGCAAAAGCAGCAATCAAATGCCAGTCACAGCAGAAGCAGGCACCATCCATAGGTGATGCCGCTTTGTGTACAGCCATAACCGCTGCGCTTCTCCTCAGTCCAGGTGTGCCACATCAGTGTGGGGTGCGGCACCAGTTCTGCTGCCTGTATCTGCTCTGCATGCACACTGCATTGAACCATAGTACCCTCCTGCATAAACCTGCCTCAGCAGTATCAACTGGCATGGCGCTGGTGGGCACTACAACTAGATCTTCCTGCTAGCCTGCTACTCGAGCAAGCTGCACTGACTCAAATATGCCTGCAAAATCTCTGCTGCAATGCTTTGCTCAGAACTGGCAGTTAACAGGAGGCTGCTGCTGACAGTAAGCTTGTGTCCATCCATGCCCGTGACCTGCTTTCAGGAGCCGCATGGGCTGGCCGTGACAAGGTTGGTGAGTTCCAGGCCAGTGGCTTCCTGTTCAAAGACACAGTGGAGGTCAATGCCCTGGACGACCCTGAAGGTGTGTACAGGCTTGCAGAGCATGGGTTTAGACCGTAGACAACTGTCCGTTTTAGAGGGAGGTATGGATGCAGTGAACGCGCTGTATGCCGCAGAGGTGTGTGTTGGGGAACTGCGGTACGCTGCTGCCAGTGCACGGCGTGTATCTTTTTTCCATCATTCGCGTTCCTTGGTCATCGAAGCACTCGGTTCAAGCTGTGACAGCCTGTCTGAGGTCGGCAAAGCTCTGGACCATTGTGGACAAGTGAAAGTTACTGCACTGGATGCCTGGCAATGCATGGGTGGCGGCTTGGTAGAGAGCCTTGCCAGCTGCGGGTGCACGCAACAGGACAAGCTGTCAGCAAGCAGATGTGTTGATGCTATTGTTAAGTGTCTGGCAGCTCACAGTGAAACGCAACCCACCTGACGGGTCAGCGGGTGCTGGATGACGTACATTCCCTGACATTGTGCTGCGCAAGCACAGTGCAAGCTGTTTTGCTGGGGCATGGTGCCATTGCTGCTTGAGTGATGCAATGTGCTACCTCTGCGTGGGGCTCCAACAGCCAAAGCCCTACCCACGTGCTCCTGCATGCGTGCCTGGCAGATGTGCGCTATGAAAGTAGCCTTTGCACCAGCTGCAGCGCAGTGGCAAAGCATGCACACAGTACAGCACTGTCCTCCACCCAGCAAGGAGTGAGAACCCTGATCAGGAACAAACAAAAAGCTCATAGGGGAGGGGGAGACTCAAGAAAATACCACATATTCATTGTCAAAATATTCAGAAGAAACAACATGGAACATGCACTTGCCAGCAAATGGCATGCCAGACTTGCTACCTGCCGACCTGCTTGCCTACTTGCCTGCCTCCGCTTTCATTCGCCACTGCTTGCAGTGCCTGGAGTGACCATCTACTTCAGCGACTTTAAACGGTCATTGGTGGACAAGCTGCAGAAGGTGAGACGCTAGCCTGGCTATAGGCTTCATAATGAGCAGCTAGCGCTCGCCGGTCATCATGCCAGTAGCGCCCATGCGCAGTTTGGCTGTTTTAACAAGACATAGGGATGCAGCAACAAGAGTTCCTGCAAGCTGTGCCAGACTCCATTGCACAACAGGGGGAGAGGGTTCACTTACTTAAAGGACCTGGCGGAGCTGCGTTCAAGCAGCCAGCTGAATCAGCAGCGATTGCAGCGGCAGCAGCTGAGCAGCAGCAGCCAAAACAGTTCATGGCATCGCACGGCGCATGACCGCTGACACTGTTGATCCTCTGCTGATGCTACCATTGCGTATTGTGCCTTTGCTGTTGCAGAACTTCTTTGCAGAGCCATCTCAGGTGACATTCAGAAACAGTGATTACATGTCACTGTTGTACAGCTTTAAACAAGGGTAGCACTGCTGATCCTGCAGAACTTCACAAGCAGCTGGGAGACACAGCTGCACACGCTGACAAATACTCTGATGCACACAGCTCAAGCACCAACATATGCTTACAGGCCTGAAATTGCAGCATGCATAAGTGCAGACGACATTTTGCTCCAGCACGATCGATGCGTGTGCTGTACCGAATTTTGTCAAGCTGTTGCTTAACTGCTGGTGCTTGCTTTCTGCAGGCGTCCCTCACCTGCTCAATCAGCGCAGATGCAAGCATTCCGAACCCTGCTAAGTAAGTGTCGCAATGTCGCATGAACACTGGGTTCAGGTCGGCAAACTCAAATACGATGCCAGCATATGCATACGCGTGGAAGGAGGAACCATTTAGGGACTGCATGTGGCTACCTAGTGTCCTCTGCAACTGTAGCATACATGCTAGTCCAATAGCATGTTGCTCGGGGGGTAACTTCTGAGGCTAGGGTATGCCTTGTCTTTTATTTTACCAGCAGCCAGCTGCAGCTGACACTGCACTTGAGCCCCTCACTTCCACAGCTAGCTGCCAGCGCGCTGCTGTGCTTAAAGCTGTGGCGGTTGCATTTGTCAACCCTCACCTTTGTGTTGCTTCTTGCTGATCCAATGTCAGTGTGTCACTTGTGTTGTTATGTTATTTTCATGTCACACTGCAGCCTCGGAGGCCCTGAGGGCAAGGAGGTGTTCTCAGAGAAGAAGGGATTGTCGATCTTCAAGGATAAGGTACGTCAGCACCGGGTTTGACCAACAACCAGCGGTTCAGAACTAAAGTTGTGAATGACATGGCCCGCAACAACTTGCAAGTATGCTTGCAGCACCAGAGCAGCATATAGCAGACATGTGTGATGACGGCAACCAATGCAGATGCCCTGGCGCTGCTGACCCACAGCCAACCCGGGCCAGGGCCGTGTGGCCCCCGCACCCGCTACTCTGATCAGACGAGCAGTGTTTGTGAAGCATGCATGGCTTTGCCTGCCTGCCGCTGCTGCCTGGGGCGCGCAGACGTTGCGTGTGCGACGGCTGTATGACCCCACGAGAGACACTCTGGTGTATGTGGCCTACAGCACACGCCTGTCAACAGCAACGGTGAGTTGCCTGGACCGCGAACATGCGCTTGTTGTTTGGGCAACCAGGCCATGTGCATGCGTTTGTGCAGCATGTTGTCATGATACTGCAACTTGTGCAGGCGGCAGACTGTTTGGCTTGTTAGGCGGCATACTGACTTGTACCGACAGCCCGTTGCCAAATGGTGCGAACGCCGTCTAAAGCAGCATGCTTGTCTCTAGGCAGTTTAACATCTGTCCAGATGTTGACATGTCAGAGACAAGTAGAATGTGCATACAATTCACCATGCCCTACACATCTGCCTTTGTCGGTCTATTACTAGCCTGGCCTTGTGCATATTACTGCAGGATGATGGCAGCGTGTCCACTGGCCGGTACAGGTGGGTCTGAATAAGCAAACCAGTGACAGCAGCTCAGTTGCAGAGTTTTGTGCCTACTAGGAGCATCAATCGAAAGCTGCTGTGTATGGATGCTAGGTCAAAGCTGCATTTGTGAATTATACTCATCAACAATGTGTTGTTCAATGATACATGCCATAGCTGGCTAGCAAATGAAATCTTTTGCATGCAGTGAAACCTTGGACGGTGCTGTTGTGGCACTTCAACCCCATGTGGTGCAGTTTAAGCACGCTGCAAGGTGGCACCTGACGAACTCTGGCTTGCATGCCTTGCAGGACATCTGTGTGTGCCTTGAAGCTGCCTGCTGCAGCAGCACCGGCTCTGGCAGAAGCAGAAGCTGCAGCTGCAGCACCACTTTAGCCGACAGCCTATCATGTGACGGCTATGTGCTTTGGTTGCTGTGGTTGTTGATACCCAGGTGATTGGACAGGGCTTCGTATGCTTGCTCACGCTCTGCTAGCGTGAGATGCTGGCGCATTCAACTGCAGCTGTGCACTTATACAATGTCAGTTGCTTTTTGTCATGAATGTGGACAAGCTGTTCGTGACTTGAAATTGAAAGGAGTGGTGCAGGTCTTCGTCGTGTTGTTTCGCCAGCTTGGCAGGTATGCAGCTCAGCGCGCGACACCTCCATTGTCGCTAAGTCATTGCGCAAAGTCTTCTCCTGTTACTTTTCACCGATTGATCTTACTGTCTCTTTGTGACTTTCCAGTCGGCAACAACTTTAATCATTTCGCCTCTTCGCAGCTGCTTCTGCTTACACTCTGCTCCGCAGAGTGAACACGGAAAACATAGCTTGTCCAATTGGTTAGGTATCGTTGGCGAGCATCCTTCAGTCGCGGTGCTTGATGCTTCTTGTGCTGCCCAGCAGCATCTCTCCGGTGGACAGCTATCATATAAAGTGATCGTAATGAAGTTCCTAGACTTGAGCCCGCTCGCAAGGTGCGCCAGCTTGTAGCGATGCCCGTGACCTCTGCCCTCGTTGACACATAGCCCTACTTATCAGCTTGCTCAGCGGTCGTCGACGCTTTTGTGCAGAATAAACTCCTTCCTGGATCATGTGGATGTTGGGGATTACGTCGTTTATGGAGACCTGGAGGCATATTCATGTAAGAGGGACACCAGTGCTGTGCTAGGCCTGCCCCGCTCTGTCGGTCAGTTGCAGGGGTCCGGGGCCATGCCCATCACCGAACGATGGTGTAGGTGGCCGTTTGAACCACTGTTGTGCCTGCAGGCAAGCTAGCAGGTCTGGACAAGAAGCTTTCGCGCAGTTTGGATCAGGAAGTGCAGCAGGTTGCAAGCAGCGCAGGCAGCTCGCCATTAGAGCTGTCGCGGTCACCAGTTGGGCCTCTGACAGATGCGTCGAGGTGTGTGCTCAGTGCAGGCTTGGCCATGAACCCTGTGTGCTTAGTACAGGCTTGGCCATGAACCCTGTGATGCCGCCTGCAGCTTGGCATGCGCACATGCGCTGTTTCAGCAGCAGTGTGTGCACACACTTTCGCCAGCGCTAGTTAGGTGTCACTGCAAAGCAGCTCTGCAGCCACAGAGGGCTGTGGCGTGTTTGGAAATATGGGGCTATCTGCCACAGCAGTGCGGGGGTTGCCACCGACTGGCCCAGACCATTTCACTTTCCTTGCACACTCTGCTGTTCTCTGCTTGCTTCATCTATACACAACAACCGTCATCCGTCTCCCTGTGCTTCATCCCATGGTGCTGAACCCCCTGCAAGCAGCCGGAAGACGCTCATCTACTTGATTCTAACGCTGAACCATATCTACCCAGACTACGACTTCAGTCAGCTGCGAGCGCACCACTTCAGGAAAGAGGCAGGGCTAGCTCGAGCAGAGGAGCTGGTGGATACACACCTGCTGGAGGCGTCCAAGGTGAGCAGCCCAAGCCTGTTGTCTGTACTAGCCATCAGCGTGCTGCAATTGACGCCATGACAGCAACGCCATTGACCCTGCGCCGCACTGGGGGTGTGCCAAGATACTGCCACAGTGACATACACCATCATCATCATATCCATTCAAGCCATAGCATCAACAGTGACATACAGTGGTAGGCCACACTCTGGAACGTGGCAAGTGTTTCAACCTGAGTGATTCTGTTTACATGTACCATAGCAGTATGCGCATCTGGCTGCAGAGCATGTGCAGTGCCAGCTGGTACATGCACACTTGCTGCAGGCATCCAGGGGGTGCAGCACAGCCGTGCTCTGGAAAACCTTGGTGATGAGGTGCAGTGCCGCACCGTCACTGCACTGCGAGCGCTGTGCTAAACAGCATGGGCAGCGCATCTCTGAGTAGCCCAAGCAGCATGGCATCCTGCAAACTCCATTCGTATTGTGCTCTCACTGTGTAGAGGCGTGCTGTCGCTGGTGCTGCGCCTGCAGGTGTGGGAGAACACGCCAGGGTTTGGTGAGGCGCCGTTCCTCGACACACTCTGGTCAGCCATCGACGAGGTGACTGGACGCACACCAGCAGCAGCAGCAGCAGCAGCAGCAGCCATGATATTGCAGCAGCACAGTGGTGGCAGCATGGAGCAGCTGCAGCATGGCAGCAGCAGTGGCAGTTGGGAGGGCAGTTGCACCACATGCGGCAGCAGCTGGTACCAATGGCAGCAGCAGCAGCTGGGGCTGCCATTGCAGCAGCTGCAGCAGCAGCACTGACTGCAAGCATGGTGACGGATTGCCGCACACACATACTGCAGTGGCTGCAGTGGCTTGGAGCGGCTGACATGTTGGAGGCTTGAACATCACTCTGTTGCTGGTGCAGGTCGCAGTAGCAAGCAGCCCACAAGCACAGGTCTGACCTCAGCTGATGCTGCGGTTATGCTCTGCTGCAGCCACCTGTTGTCGCTGTTCAAATCTCCTACGCATGCTGAGGCGCGATGTGTTGTCTGTGCATGTGGTGTGTGCTGCCACCAGGCGATTGACCTCAAGGATTGCGACGTGTACAGCTACAAGTCCGACGGGGAGACAGACCCTTTTGGTGCGTTGCATCATCCGTGGAGTATCACACCTGCCAACATGGCTGCGATGTATCGTAATGGGAGTGTGCAGCCAGTAGCTCTGTAGCTCCTCAACTGTATGCAGCTTTGCTGCTGCAGGCTCGGGTGTTGCCGCCAAAGGGCATGGCAATGCGCAGCAGTAGCGGCATGCCGATGCTGCAGTACAACACTATCCCATGGCGCCGGCGACTTGTGCCTTTCCTGCACATGCTCAGCATGTCTCTGGTACTGTTGTTGCTGCTGCTGTGGCTTGTTCTACTCTGCAGGCGAGAAGGCCACTGTGTGGGCGTTCAACTTCTTCTTCTACAACAAGAAGATGAAGCGCATCCTGTACCTGGCCGTCAAGGCGGTCAGCAAGGCGGCAGCGGACGAAGACAAGGTGGGAGATGCGCCAGCTCCGCTTGAAGGGCTTGATTCCATAAACATAGGGACGTCCCTCCTGAGCTTTGCACACACGCACACGTGTGTGCGCTAACAAGCAGGCACTGTACCACTGCCAGTGATGGCAAAGGGTGCAGGAAGTCCACATCCAACAACCATGCGCCACGCACACATCATGCAAATTTCAATCGCTCACGAGCGCGTCTCACCTGTGTGAGCACTGCTGCTGCTGCTGCTGCTGCTGCTGGCGCCGCCGCCGCTGCCGCCGCAGGATGATGAGGAGGACAGCAAGTATGCATACAACTCAGATGATGAGGGCGAGCCAGATTACGGCATGGCCAATGAAATGGACATCTGACAGCAGGCCACGGCTGCGGCAGGCGGCAATCCCAACTTCTGGCAGCTGCAGTGCCACGCGCAGCGGCCTGGTGGTGTCCATCAAGTGCAAAGCACCTGCGGTGCTGCCTCCGCCGCGACGTGCATTTGAGACTTGGTGGGCGAGCATGCGAGCTGCTCCGAGAGTGAACATGGCGGACCTGACAAATGCTGGTGTAGCGACAATGCATGTAGTGAGGCCAGCATAATTAAATGAGCGGCAACAAGCTTTGATGCTCGGGCGATGCCTGATCATGTCGTGTTGCATTGTATATGTGGCTGCTGACTTGACTTTGCATGGTGTTTTTGGGCTTTTTTTGGTGCAGCAGCATGCCGCATATGCTGCCGCTGCTATGCTTGCTGGCTGCAGATGTGCGGCGCTGCTGCTGCATGACACGTGCTGCATGTGATGACGTCAGTTTCTGGCAGCATGTGCAGCAGCTGGGTATGGGAACAGGATTTGACCCCGCCTTGCATCAGCTGCTGCTGGCATCGATGCCGCCGATACTGCTGCATGCGCATGCGCGCCTGGTGCGGTGTATGTCCGCCTAGGCGCCCCTGTTGACCTGCTACTCCTACTCCTTACCTGAAGAACAGCTGGGAAGGCGCGTCGTCATAGTGTTGGATTTGTTGGTTTTGAGGGCGGCACGTCGGCGGTGTGTTGTGGTATGTGTGGTGCTGTCCAGCCTTACCAGCATGCCCTCGCAGCTGCTGCAACCCTGCTGCTCCCAGCATCAACAGCAGTCATGTGCCTGAGTCTGCATGGTTGGTGCTGCACACCCGGCACATTGCGCCTGACACGCCTGGCAGGCGCGCTGAGGCGCGCTGTATACTAATTCATTGCTGGGCTGCGCTGAGAGTGGTACCACCACCACACATGCTCAGCTGCTTCTCGGATCATATCACCACATGGTATGAGCTGCTTTTGTACCGTGACGCCCTGTGTGCGCTGCGTTGTGCGTATGTGTGCCTGCAGGTGCGGGCGGTGTGGTGCATCAGGATGGACTGCAGCGTGCAGCACCATTGACAGGGTTGTCACAGCTGATGCTGTGTGCATGGGGCATCCATGCTGCTAAGGGTGGCGCCTTGTGGTGTTGTTTGTGCAGAGTTCAGGATGCCGCAGCGGACAAGCTTGTTGTTGCTTAAGGTGCACTGCACATGTCAGGCATGTATGCTTTGCTGCAATTTTTACTCAGCTTGCTGAAGCTGGTGCCGCGCTTCTCCTCCCCTGCAAGATGCACTGCTAGGCACAGCAGCGTCAACTCTGTATCATGACAAGCCATGCTTGTGATGACAGGTTTTGATTACTGGTATAATATAAATGACTAGACCAAACTTCAGTTGTGGTGCACCATGCTGTGTCATTTTTAACCCAGCCCTTTGAACTGTGTGGGGCTCTTACAAGCGGCAGTACTTGCCGCATCTTTGTTAGGTCAATTGGCTGGGCATCTCAGCTGCGGTATCATCTATGGACGTGTGTATGGCCTGCTTACAGTCATGGATAGCTTTGCCACCTGCGGTGGCTTGTGTGGCTGCACAGTCTGTGCACATGCGTCGTCATGCCGCACTGTGCTTGCATGCTGCATTGCGCCTCCAAAGAAATGCTGGCAGAGCATGAAGTGCCGAGGTTGATTGTTGCATGTCAGGCACCAAGTCGTAAGCATTGAAGTGCACCGCAAGCATGCTGCTGTAGTTGATCTTCCTATTGAAAGGTTGCGATGGCGGTGGTGCAAGCCCTGAGAGCAAAACGCGGCACCCAATGCTTGCCAAACAGGTTCCTTGGCCAACTAGCCAGCAGCTCTCAGCTATGCGATTGTGCGGAGAAAGATGCCATTTTCACATGCGGTTCAGCAGGAAGATGCATGCCCGAACTTGCTGGACTTGCGCTGCTGCTGCAGCTGTTCTGACCTGTCCACCCGTGGGTCCAGCAGCACTGCGGCCAAATGGAGGCCTGTGTTGGCACAAAATATGCCCGCAACCAGACTCCAAGCCCGAGGCGCATCACAGCCTGTTTCCCACGCCGCCGCAGCGGTCGTACACAACACTTGCCACCTCACGCGCCAGTGCATCTGCCGACTCCTGGCTGGCTGCCTCTGCATACACGCGCACCGCGTCTTCTGTGCCAGAAGGCCGTGCAAAGGCCCTGCCAGATTCGTACTTTGCCACAGCAGCATCGATGGCGTCCTGCAGGCCTGCGCAGCAAGGTGAGGAGCAGCAGCTGCGGCAGTGTGTACCTTTCCGGCAGCAGATGTGCTGTACAGCACCAGTGGCAGCGTTTGCGGCACTGCCATATGGCATTCCTCTCGGCAGCTGAAGAAACGTGGAGCAGCAGTTTTCAAGAGGTGCTGTGCACATCGACAGCACGAGCACGCCCGACCATGTGCAGAAGCACTTGTCGGTTCAGTCGCCATGACCTCATGAACTCCTCACCTGCCGGGGTGAGGCAGCGTCGTTCCGCATCTGTGGTTGTTATCACAGTCCTGTCAGACACAACCAGCTTCAGCTGCCTGCTGGGCAGGTCCGTGTACAGCGCCTGCCAGTCCGCCAGGCTGGTGCCGCTGCGCAGCACGGCATCGCACAGCAGCAGCCCTGAGATCGCATCGCCCACTGCCTGGTTCATCAGGCGGCTGACTGCCAGCAGCTGCATCACAGACACCTGAAGTAAATTAACAGGAGATGCAGGCAAGCAGCAGCAGCGTCGGCAGCAAAAGCCGCGTCACAAGATAAATCATGCCAGTTCGGCGGTGTGGAGCAGCTGCAAGCTGTGAGGCGAACCAGCACTGACGCAGATCACACAACAGCAGCAATGACTTTGCATCAACCACTGCTGGGTGCTCAGGCGCCTGACTGCCAGCAGCAGTGTCACTGACACCTGCAGTGCAAACATACGGTTACTTGCGGTGGTGGGTGCAGGTAACAGGTGTCAAAGCTGATGCTGATGCTGCTGTCAGCAGCAGAAGGATGGGGGAGAAGCTCGCTTTGTGCACAGTCGAGCGACATAGACACACCAGCGTAAGTTTGCAAACTGTGCAGTTCTGGACGGCTGCAAGGCTGCTGTGGAGCTTGTGCAGCATGCATGATGATGCTTGCCCATGAAGAGGCAAGAGTGCACTTCTACTCACATTCTCGTCCATGTCCTGCAGCCGCTGCAGCAGTGAGGGCTTGAACAGCACTGTGCCGTGGCCATTCGACTCAAAGTAGATGCCTATGTCAAAAGCCTTGGCCTCATGGTGCACGTACTTGACACCTGCAGCAGCAGCAGCAGCAGCAGCAGCAGCAGCAGCAGCAGCAGCAGCGAGAGTTGCAGTGGTAACAGCCCAGCATATCCATACACATGTGACGACTCACCAATTCAGCAGCATGTTTAATGATGTTTAAATGCTGGTGTTACTGAGGGGCATCCTTCGCTGGCATCCAACGGCATCTGGCTGCATCTTCATCAGCCACCCTCGCGCATCACCACCATAGCCATGTCACTGCAGTCTCTGCTGTGCCCCGTCGCAGCGTCATGCACCTGTGTTTGTGCAGCGCACTTGCAGGCCCAGCTGCTCTGCGATGAAGTGCGTGGAAGCGCCGTTTGCGTATGCTGTCTGCACCACGCCTGTGCTGATGCCGTCTGCCGTGCCTGGTGGCGCAAGTGACAGCAGCCGCCGCAAATACACGGCAGCCAGTGCGGCGATCTTGTCACCATCGAGCAGCACAAAGCTGCCATCCTGCCTGTCAGCAGATTCAGCGGGACGAAATCCAAAGCGTGTAACTGACGTGAGCATCCACCAGTGCTAGTGCTGATGTGAATGTACCTGCAGGAGGTGATCGGCGTTGCCAGGTTCTGAACATCGTCATTACTCATGGTTCTGCGGCCCTGAATGGGGCTTGAGGGTCTGTGACACTTGGATCCAGGCACATGTACACTCAAGCAGACATGAACTCAGATGAAAAAATGCTGGATGACGTCGGCACTCAGAGTGCAGTGGCGGTCCTCATTGCCGGGCATGGCGCGGTTGGCTGCTCACCGCTTGGTGAAGAAGACAACCCGGTCAGCATCCCCGTCAATGCTTGCACAGCATGCGTCCGTGGGTACGTCACCCATGCCTGCGCAGCAGCAAATCAAGCAGCAACACTGCTGCATTCAACACACGCAGCACGCTGTGCCAATGCCGCATGCATGATGCGAGTACAAGCTACTGCCACCTCTCGCACCTGCCACCTGCAGCGTCAGCAACGCTCTGAGCGATGGCATGCCGCACGGCTACTGCTGTTCAGGCATTCCGGCAATCATACGGTGCATTGCAGCGCATCATGCAGGCGCTTCCCGCCGCACCCTGCCACTGGCAGCCGCAGTCACTGGGCTGCGTGCGCACTATGCACCGACATGAAACCGGTCGATGGCTGTCCAGCATTCCTGACACAATGAGCGCACAGCAGCCGCACGACTGCACACCTGCAGGAACTACCTGCAGGAAAGCTCTGCTCCTTCTGCACGTAGTCCGCCCCGCACTCGTGATTGAGCCTGCCTTGCCCTGCATTGTACAGCTGCAGCTGCAGCCCCAGCTTCTGCAGCTGCGGCACCAGCTGCTGCAGCTTGAATGCACCGATACCGTTGGCACAGTCGACGTGCAGCGGCTGCTGCAGCGAGTGGCTGCCTGCAGTGAGCGTCCTGCAAGAGGAGGAGGCGCGCAAGGTTTGTGCAGAACAATCAGGCCTGGTGTGGCAGTCGGTGCCATTGCAGGGTGTTGCAGCCCAAACAGTGCTGCAGCAAGGTCCAATTAGACTGGCTTAGAGCAAGGTGAGCCTCGGGGAAGCAAGCAGGCACTGCTGCGTGACACCACAAGCAGCAACCCGTGCATGGCACAAGCCCAGAGCGCCGCTGTGTGCTTGCCTGAACGATTCGAGCAGGTTTGTGAAGTAGGCCTGCTCATCCAGCGTGTGGTAGCGGTTGAACGTCTGCACCGTGAAGTGCAGCTCCGGCGTGGTGGCCATGCCAATGTCTGACACCTGAGCACCAACGGCTGCAACGCCTGCGGGGCATCACAAGGACAGGTCGCTGTGAGGCTGCCCGGCTGTGCTGCTGCGCTGGCGCCTGCATGCGCCAGGAGCACGCATCAACGCGGCACAGGCGCAGCGGCGGACCTCACGTGCATGTGCGCTCTGGCACCTGAATGGTTACAAATCATTTCCTGCTGCTGCATGCAGAGCCTATGTCTGGAGTTGCAACAGTCTGTCCCTCAACCGCTTGCTAGTTTTCCAGCGCCGCTGTCATGCCAACTCAGTTTGACAGGCGAGCATAGGCAAGGCTGCCAAGCCTGACTGCTAACTGCGACTGCAGCCTTACAATGCCAGCTGCCACTCGAAAGCACTGGCAAATTAGCATTGGCCAACCCTGCCAGGTCACACTGCCATCTCACAATGCCCAGACAGCACAACGTCACACTAACAAGACGGTGTAACACTGCTAGCTCACACTTGCGCCTGAAACATGCAGCTCACTCTGCCGCTGGCGATGTCAGGTCACACTGCCAGCTCACCTGCTGAGCAAGCAGCTGCCAGGTCAGCACCACTGGTGCGGGTGTCGCGCCCTATGATCACACGCCCTGGGGTTTCTGCGGGGGGTAACCAGAAAGAGAAGCGCAAAGGGAAGGACTTGCGTGTAAGCCGTTTGCCATCTCAACTGGCGTGTAGATGTGCTCATGTGTGTTGGTGCAGCTCACCCAACCGAAGGGATGGCGCCCTGCAAGATTGTGTGCCGTCCTGAAATTAGAATGTTATGCTCCTCTGCTTAAGTAAAAGTTTTTCTTATGAGCCTTGTGTTGGCTCCTGATCAAGGTTCCCACTCCTATGTTGGGAAGGAGCACGTGCTTTTTTGTCATGTGTTGAAAGTTGGGCCGTGCTACCCAGCTTTCTCCGTGCGTTCACAGCAGAGAAGCAGCTTGCAGGACAGGGTGGCTTCACCCAGCGAGGCGCGCAGCAGCCGTACCTGCAGCCTGCAGCGTCTCTGCAAGTGCAGCCAGTGCCTGCAGCAGCTGCTCTTCTGTCTGTGCCTGTGCTAGCTGCGTCACGTGCGCCTCCCACGATTGCTCCAGCATCTCCCCTGAGGCTTCAACAAGCTTGAGCCCGTTGTCCTGCTCCGGGTTGTGCGACGCTGTGACCATCACACCACAGGCCTGCAGGCGGTCACTCGAGACCAGTTGTAAAAGCACACACGAAGCTGTTGCTGCAAGTGCTTGCGACAGAGGAAGTGTTACATCTATCGCTGGCAGCAATCGCTTCCCAGTGAAGTGGTCAGACAGGTATTGCGTGCTGTTGTATGCAGAGTGTGTCCTGCAAGGTATGGCCTTGCATTGTAGCAGTCTGATGCACTCCACCACAGCCTTATTATGTGCTTGCTTTAGCCAGATGTATGCTGGCAAGCTGATGACATGGCGTCAAAAAACTTGTGAGAGCAGGAGACAGGCAAGGCACGCCTGCATCGAGCAGCGCACAACGCGGGCACTGCTGCTGCAACTGTTGTCTGCAATCAGTTTCAAATCGGACCCCAAGCAAGCAGTAGCTGCTGGCGCCAACCCACCTGACCACAGCTCCTGGCCTTCAGGCCAATCAGCATACCGCAGCGAAACATTGTGGAAGGCAGCAGGGAAGCCTCTGCCCTGAAGCCAGCTGTGCCATAGCTGGGCCTAAATGACTCTGGCTTAACGTAAGACGCCGCGGCTGCCCTTACAGCGGCAAGATCCAGCTGCATTTCTAAGTTTACAGGTGGTGGATGGGAGATCAAACAGGCCAACTGGCAGTGTGTCACTCGACTGATGGAACTCAAGGTGACGTCGCTCTGCTTAAAAGCAGCAGACCTTGTTCGAGCTTTAGAGAAAGCTACGCTTCCTAGGGGGAACTCGCGACGTAACTCTCGATTCTCTCAAACCCTCGCGTGACATGCTAGAGTCAAAGTCAGCACAGTATCAACTTTTCTCTCGTCTATACTGACGCATTGTTGCTGTGTCTGTATTTTAAACCATCAAGTGCCTCCGTCGCAGCCGTCTTGTCGTCCCGTATACTGCCTGTAGTACTGTGCCCAAGAGCCCCAGAATCAGCGGCAGAGCAGCACTCGATGCTGCATTATTCAACACCAATGCCTACTTCACCACACAAAATCGGTACGCTGGCAAGAAGATGCCCCGCCGAGCTGCTGCTCTCTCAGGGTCATCCACTCAGTGCAGAGCCTTTTCTTCTGCTGTGTATACAGTGACACCCCTGATGCCTGGGAAGCTCACAGAGTCTCCAAATAGATACACATCACCCATCAGGGGCAGTTCACAGCAGGCTTTCAAAGTCATGGGTGAGTACCCTGTATCTGCAGTTGCCTGCTTGTATGTGTTACGGGCAGCAGCGATCACGCTCAGTTCACGTCGAATGTTTGTTTTGGTGTGACCAACTCCTCCTTTGTTGCCCCGTTGCAGGCCCAACTGCCAAGCTGGAACATGTTGCAGAGCGCTTCTCTGCATTTTACACAGACCTGGAGCAGGAGAAGCAGGTGCATAAGCAGCCATAACGCAGCAGCAGCAGCTGCAGCAGCTGCCATCATGGCCGGCAGCGTAGCCCATATCAAGAGTAGCGGGTTCGTGTAGTTGCAGCACTGTCACAGCTGTACTACAGCATGGCGGTGGCAGCATGTTGCACTGGTGACAGCACACGCACCGCCTGCTGCCACCTGCTGTGCTTGTGCCATTACCAACATGAACACTTGTCTGTTTGTGTACAGCAACGCAAAATTGAGGAGTCTAGTCGCCACCAGTCCATGGCAGAGTCTATCACCAAGCTGGAGAAAGGCTTTGAGGTGAAGCTCTGCTACTCTCGCAAGCATTGCAACAGCAGCATGCAGCCAGCTAGGACTGCAGTTTACTTGCAATGCAAGACAGCCATCCTTGCAAAGCGAAATCAGACTATTCAGGATCTGCCTACTGTTTGTCCGTGACGCGGGTAAATGTAACGCAAACACAATCTAAGTTGTGCCTGCCATGCTGCCCTGCAGGCTGAGGTCAAGCGCAGGACAGAGTCTGACCGCCAGCTGCAAACACACTTTGACTCGGAAATCAAGTCGCTGCAGGTGCGTAGCGGGCTACTTCCAAAGCTGCATCAGGCTGCTGTTATTCACCGCTGCTGCCAAGTGGCCGCAGTGTGTAGTGCCGTGATGAGTAAACCCTAGTTCAGGTAAGCTGCTGAACAGCTGTGGGAGGCTGCGGGCTGCATGTAGTTTGACGGGTGCAATGCGTGTTGTATTGGAAGGCGCACGCACTGCCTGGCACCGCTGCAGCTGAAGGAAGGGGATTGCGCATCAGCATAACTCACCGCAGTACATTTGGCCCCCTGTTGCTGCCGCTGCCTCGGCTCCCTGCAGGACAAGCTGAATGCCAGCTATGCGGAGCTGTCTGGCGCCTTCAAGGCCAGCCTGGAGGGCCTGACGCGCACGGTGCAGGACCTGCACGCCATCATCAAGTGAGCGCCAGCAGGCTGGCGCGTGGGGTGCAGAGTCACTCGTACACGCCTGGCATGTTCCTACCCGCAAGCCCTCCACTCTGCAACAAACCGTGCCAAGTCTGCAGACCAGGACAGCTGTCCTGGAGCACAGCTTCCACGGCAGCAGCTAAGGGCTTGCGCCGCACGCACCAGCAGGCCATGAAACGCATGAACGGCGTGTATCGTACTTTCTTCATGCGTTTGCCCGGGCTGCAGGGAGGAGAGGGAGCAGCGGCGTGCCGACATCGAGCACCTGGCCTCGAGCCTGGTCAACAAAGTCAACGAGTGCGTGGGGGCAATCGATGAAGGTGAGTGCACGTCCGTGCCAGCAGCAACTGCCGCTGGGACAGTGCGGGGCAGCGCATGTCACCGCAGCACGTGTCGCTGCGGCCGCGTTGCCGCTGCAAAGGTGTGTCAAGGGTGCACTCGTCACCTGTCGAAGCTGGCTTCCAACGCGGATGAAGCTGACTGGCTGTGGCTGCATGCCCGTCTGGCTGTGCTGCCGCTGTGTCGTGGTGTGCGTGCAGAGCGTGTGGCGCGTGTTGAGATGGAGACCAAGACGGTGCGCCAGGTGGGGCAGGACCTGTTGCGGCTGCAGGAGCGGCTGGAGGCGGAGAAGAGCACGCGGTGAGCAGCAGGCACGCGTCTGCAGCAGCACAAGCAGATGCCGGCATACAGGAAGGGCGTGCGGGTGACGCATGCTAGCAGCAAGCGACAGGTGCAGATGGGTGGGGGAGGCGCTGGGCCAGTGTAGCACGGCGTTGATACTGAGTCTGCCTGCTGCCGCTGCTGCTGCTGCTGCTGCTGCTGCTGCTGCTGCTGCTGCTGCTGCTGCTGCTGCTGCTGCTGCAGCGATGGAGATGTCAACCAGCTGCGAGCGGAGATCCACGAGGTCCTTGGCAACATGAACATCAGCGATGAGAAGTTCCAGGCAGTGGTGCTGGATGAGATCGCTGCACTCAAGGTGCGCTCAGTTGTGCGGCCTACGCCTGCATGCACTGGACAGCATCCTGCAAGGAATGCGCCTTGTTCTCGCCTGCGCAGCCTGTGGTGCATTGCTAGCACTGTGACAGCATGATAACCTTGGACATGGGGGTGGCGGTCACGCTGTGTTTGTGTATGTTGCAGTGTATCAGGCATGTGGGTGGCAGCTGTGCATTTTGCATGAATGCACTGCTGCTTTGGTTGCATGCAAGGCGACTGTCGGGCTCTGTGTGGGCACTCACATTTGCGCCGCTGCTGCTGCTGCTGCTGCTGCTGCTGTCGCCCCTTTCGTTGTAGAATGCTGTCGCTGCTGAGCGTGAGGAGCGTGTGGCAGAGGATGACGAGATTGTGGCAGCAGTCAACGACTACACGCGGGCGCTGCAGGACGGTCTGCGCATCCTGGCCAACAGCTAGCCAGCTTGGCTGCAAGGCTCAGTTTCGAGTGAGGCAGAAAGACTACCAATGGACCTGGCAGCAGAGCAGCTGGCAGTACCTTGCAGCATTGCTTCACTCAGCAGCAGCAGGGAGGGTTGGCAGCAGGAACCTGTGCTTGGCACTTGCCATGATGCGGGTGCACAGGCGTTATCATCATCATCATCATCATATTACCCATTCAAGCCATAGCATCAGCGCCATCGGCCCCGCGCCCCACCGGGGCGGAAAGAGGAGGGAGCACTGCTCCAGAATGTTTGCATGCATTGCGCACATCCCAAGACTTGACAAGAAAAGCAGCAATACACGGTGACACCATCAGACATCTTCCAGAACTGCCCCAAATATCATCAGATACAAAACGCAACACCTTGATTGACGAATCAGCCATGGACAAAACGCTGCGCAACTTTTCAGCGCAACCAGGCAGGGATCTGATCTCAGCAAACATATCATCCCTCAGAGCAGAAGTAGCAGGGCAATCAAACATGAAGTGTGACAAAGACTCAACTTCTGCACCACAACAAGGACATCCTGAAGTGGAGTTAGCTCTGCGACCGCCAAACTGACTAGTACGCTCATGTACACACAGACAACCCATACGAACACGCAACAGCAATTCAATACCACGTGGAATTGCCACTGAACGCAAGTACGGCCTAGGCCTCCTGAAACCCATAGCATCAACATGAGAGGGATGCACATGAGCCACATACCGACTCAGAGTGGAGTGTTCCAACGTTTCACATGCAATCCTTTCAGCATGTAGTGTCTTGACCTGCTTGTTGACATGGCTCTTGCACGCACTGGCTCTGCCTTCCGCGGTCACAACATTCACACCATACTTGCACAGCAGGCTCTGCACATACTTGTGCCACGGTGTCACCGCCACAGCACCACTAGGACGCCTCCATTCAGCTGTAAACACTTGATTTGGCAGCCGAACGCCCTGCATACGCTGAATCCTGTAGTAGTACTCCAAAGCCCTCTGATGAAGCCACATATGCAACGGTTTCACACCCCATTCTGCCAAGAGAGCTGAAGAGCATGGGCGCTCCTTGCCACAGCGCATTGCGCATTTGATGATGTCTGTCTGCAATTTGTCAATCAGCTGCAGTTGCCTAGCTGTGGACGGAAACCAAACCTCACTGCCATATTCGACAATTGGACGGACACACGTCAGCAACAGTATGCGTTTAACCTCCACACTGTGCACAGGCGTTGACGGTCAAAACGTACACAATGACAAGATAATTTGACTGCATGGGTTTGGGGCGTGGGTATGCAAGCACTTGTGTAGTGAGCTGCTTGAGCACATGTCCCGCTGACGGTTGAGGTTTGTCTGTTCTGGTGATTTGTGCTGCAGTGATAATCTGTCTGCCCTCATCACTGGTGCACTTTGCTGGGTGCAGCAATGCAGCGTCACAGGCTGGGTTAAGCGTATTTTGTCGCGTTTGGTGGCGTTTGGCAGCAAGATATGCATTGCATCAGGTAGCAACATATGAGTGGGCATGGGACACGAACTGTACAATGGATAGTTGCTTGACCTGCTGCAGGCAGCAGCTGCTGCCTTGTTGGCGACTGCATGGCACTTATGCTGTGGTATCTGCCACCCGGACAAAGCTTTGCTAAGCTGCATTGCATGATCTCTTTCAGCAGCACACGACAGTGCACTGTACACATGTGTGTTGTTTGATTCCGCAACATATCATTGACAAGCGCCTACATGCGGTGCCGCAAGTTTGGAACGGCATATCATCCACAGCATTATTGCTGAAGGGTTCAGGGTCAGCATCTGGTATGGCAGCAGGCGGCCCAGCTGCATTAAATGACAGCACCCTCAAGGACGCAGTGCGGCAGCACGCAGAGCACCTGCCTTGCTTGTCGCCCATGCTGTGCTGGTCAACTGGGTACACTGTTGGACTGCCCGAATGAGGCCGTTGTCCATTCACTGCATGCTGCAGCATTGCGTCTTCCATGCTGGGGACATGCAACCTGCTGCGAGTAGCATGTGAAACCATGGGGTTGAGCATCCAGGAGTGACTGTCAGAGCTGAGCTGCTCGCAGTTTCCTTTGTTTCCAGGTGTCCGGTGTGGCGTAGCCGCTTGAGCACACCGTGTAAACCCTCAAGTTCTATTTCAGTGAAACCATGTTCATGATACGTACATGCTCCATCGAGGTGTAGTGCTGTTTTCTGCAATGCAGCATGCCTTCTTTGCAGGATGTAGTGTGTGATTTGCAGTAATGTGCTGTTGCTGTGCTCTGCTCTAGGGTTGTTATATCCTGCAGTAACACACATGCCCAGTTCCTGCGCCTGCCTATAGTCAGCACATTCGTCACAGCACATTGTTGGGTGTTAAATTGATTTGAATCTAGACTTGTGGCACATTCGTAGCGTTTGCAGTTGAGCCGCCTTCTTGAAAAAGCGAAACGTATCTGGCAATACCCAACCCCTACACGCGCGTCTGCGGTTACGAGCTGAACACCCCGTGCTTACTTGGAAGCAAATCTTTGTGGTGGAGTCGGGGGGTAGCTCTCGTGTAGGATGGACGTGCCACAGGTGCCTGTCGAAGGCATCCCGCTGTGTTAGCGGGCCATGCAGTATATGTCGGTGTTAGCTAAAGTTTTTAGGCTAGGCCTGGATCCAGTCGAGTTCAGCAGCCAGCTGAACGCGGACAGTGATGGCGAGACAGTGGCTTGTTTCGTGCTTATGGAGATGTACAGCCTGCTCGAGCAGCGCGAATCAACCATAAGGGCGCAGCAAATGACTGCACAGCAGTTCATCAAAGGCTTGCAGCAGCTACAGCTCGGTGGTGGAGTAGTGCCGGCAGCACCAGTGCCAGCAGCAGCAACATCATCAGCAGCTGATCTCCTGGGATCTGCCAGCGACAGTAACAGCAGCAGCAGCCGCAGTAGCAGCAGCAGTGAGGAGGCAGTTGTGGTCCGGAGCAGCAGCAAAAAGGGCGCGCTCCAGCGCAGCAAGGGCAGCCAGCAGCAGGGCCCCAGCAGCAGCAGCGGCCCCGTGTCCAGTGGCAGCAGCCGTCAGCGCAAAGAGGCCACTGCTGAGTTTGAGGCAGCCCTCAGGGGTGTACGCGAGTTCGGCCCCACTGTAGCTGCTGGTCCATGGGCCGATCAGGTGCGGGCCACGTTAGAAGACGTCGCAGACTGCATCGCACTGATGCGTCCTGGACGCGTCTGCAGTTCCGTCAAGGCCAGGGTGTCTGCGAAGGTGCAGGAAACCTTTGGCGAGGAGCTGCGGCAGGCAGCTTCTGTGGAGGAGTTCCTCCGCTGCTTAGTGGCAGCCAATCCCAGCAACCCCACAGCTCTGCAGCAGAAGCTGGCAGGCTTACCTGCTTGGAACAGCAGCAAGGAGCCAGCGCTGCAGTACCTGCAGAAGATAGCCAAGCTGTATGGGCAGTTCAGGGTAGAGGTGCCACACACTGTGCCGGACATGTGTCTGCTGCTCAGCTACTGGGGTGCAGACCTGGAGGTGCAGCACCTGAACGACAGGCTGCGCATGGAAGCCACCTCGGCAACGCAGACTGGATCGTCAGCCGCTGTGTGCTTCACCATGCTGCATGGGCTGTGCGCTGACTTTGACGCACGGCGCAACCTGCAGCCTCAGCCGCAGCCAAAGCCGCAGCCGCCTCGGCCGCAGCAGCAGAGGCAGCCACAGCCGTCTTGGCCTCCGCTGCAGCCGCCGCCGCCAGCAGGGTACATGGGCGCTGCTGGAGGGGTTCCAGGTCGTGGGCAGCAGCAGCAGGGAGATCGCGGGCGTGGGCAGCAGCAGCAGGGTGGACGTGGAGGTGCCTATGACCTGGATCAGCGCTGGTGGACGCCGCAGCAGCAGCAGCAGCCACCACAGGGGCTGGATTTTGGGCAGCAGCCGGCAGGGTACTTGGGCGCTATGCGTGTGCAGCCGCCAGGCATGCACGCCTATGGCCCAAGTGGGAGCGGCAAGACGGTCTTCGGCGACTACCTGGCGCGCGCACAGCACGTCAGTAGCAACGGCAGCGGCAGCAACAGCAGTCACCTTATGACTCTGGGGGCATTGGTGCCCCTGGGCAGCAGCAGCCAGCAGGGCGCTGCTGCCAGCGCTGCTGCGTGCAGCAGCAGCATCCTGGCTACAGCCTCGGGTAGGGGTGTTGAATTTGATGACAGTTGCAGTGCTGCTGCCTCCGGCAGCAGCAGGAACAGCAACAGCAGCAGCATGGACAGGCGCACTGGCGGCCCTGATCTGTTGCTTGCACAGGCCAAGCCCGGTGGGCGGCGTGCAGCCATCAAGCCGCGCGGCGCTGAGGCAGTAGTGCCCGGCATTGACGATCAGCCAGCAGCAGTTGGTGCTCCTGCAGACCAGCCGGCGGCTAAAGCTCCTGCAGACCCGCTGAACAAGCTGAAGCATAGCGTGCTGACTGCACCGATCATCCTGCTGCTGCGGGAGCTGCTTCGGCTTGCAGGAGGTACAGACACAGCCGCCATGCGCGAGGCCTGCCGGCAGCTGGGCCTGGCGTTTGACCCGCAGACATGTCAGGGATTGGTGCTTGGCGCAGCGTTCGGTGTGTTTGACGGTGACGACGATGGCGCCACAGACAACAGCAGCAGCAGCAGCAATCAGGCTCCAAGGCTGTTCGTTCATATCGGCGCCATGCGGCCTGCATCTGCCGCCAGCAGCAGCAGGGCAGGGGTGCAGGGCAGCAGCAGCAGCAGCAGCAGCAGCACTGCAGGGCATCCCTACAAGCAGGCGCTCGCTTCCGAAGTGGTAGAACTGAACATAGCAGATCCGATGAAGGTGTGGGGCGACATTGCTGGTGAGCCTGTGGAGATGGTGGTGGACATCGGCTGTGGTCTCAGCGTGCTGGGCTGAGACCACAGCCGATGTCCACCACCATCTCCACAGGCTCACCAGCAATGTCGCCCCACACCTTCATCGGATCTGCTATGTTCAGTTCTACCACTTCGGAAGCGAGCGCCTGCTTGTAGGGATGCCCTGCAGTAATGTGCTGTTGCTGTGCTCTGCTCTAGGGTTGTTATATCCTACAGTAACACATACCCAGATCCTGCGCCTGCCTATAGTCAGCACATTGTTGAGTGTTTGATCTGTGTTTCTGAGTGGTGCACAGTGACTGGCTTTTAGGGGTGCGGGTTGTTACCACTGCTGTGCTGCATCTGTGCGAGGGAAAGGGGCGGCCGGCTCACGCCTCTTCCATCTGCGCATGCAGACGTGCATGCGCCGGGCTCTACCCGTATGCACAGGATCGACCTGTCTCGTTCTAGAAGCTGTTAGACTGGCTAACCTTCCAGAGAGTTCTGGAACGACATAGCTGATGCCAGAAAGATCCAGTTAGTTACCAATCACAATGGAGTTCCCTCCCACGTACATGGAGGAGCTGCTGAACCCAACAATCAATCATCACCATCACCATACAATACCGTTCATTACTATACGGTATACATATCAACACTTCATCTACATATCATCTACATTCCACGAGCATCTCTAGATACTTCCTAAGAGAAGGCGTTGTCCTACTGTTCTACTAGTATGCCTTAAGCTTGAGGAGTGTGCACAAGGCACCCCCTTATATAGCCTTCGCTGATACACCCTGTTAAGTAGTAGGATGTTAGGAAATGTCTAGAATGACACTTCTAGATACTTCCTCCAACTACTAGAACCTTCGAGAACTTGCATCCCTCCGGAATCTTCTGGACCTTTCCAGATCCTTCCGGATCATTCTAGAACTCCAAAGTCATTGCAGACGCTTCCGGACACTTCTAGAACCTTCTAGAACATTCCTCTCACATACTAGTGCTACAACTATCATATTCCTTACATTATGCCCCTCTTCTTTTTCAAGCAACGTCCTCGTTGCTTGCTGTCATACACAATGGGTACAATCCCCCACCAAAAAAAGTACCAAACCATAACACCTTATCTGTCTCATGGTTCCGGGCTGGCTCACTGCTTACAGCTCACTGCTGCATTGCACCTGAAACCATCATAAACAGGTAGTGCTTAGAGTAGGAATTCAGTGCGGCGTTAGGCATGTCCAGCCAACAGGTTCACTGCCGACATTGGCCTTGCAGGAACCATAGGCCATGCAGATCTTGCCAAACCTGAGTGACTCTATGGGACTCTCACCCAATTGTCAACGCAGGTGTCTGCAAAGAACAGCCCGTAGTCGTCCAACAACTTGAATCCACTCTCAGCATTGTGAGCAGCCTTGCCACACTACGTTGTTCAACAACTCCATGTAACGATACCTCCAGCGCGGACCCTTTACACACTGACGCACGTGCGCTTTTCCTGGGTCGCTTAGGCCTGCTCACGGCTCATCAGGAGCCCACTACCTGTATCAGCCAAGTGAGCTGGGGTATTGGTGACCTCGTCATCTCACCATGACTGAAGCAAACATACATGTAGCGCAATGTGGACAACCATCCTTGGCGTACCACATGCTTGACTGACTTTGCGCATGTAGCCACATGTGCTACCACATCATCACTATCTGATGAGGCTTACGTGGCGAAAACAACCTGTCGCTGACATAGGCCTTGCGAAAGGGCGTTCAGCGCACACGTATCCCCATATCAGCCCACCTACCACGCTGATCAACTGCCGCCACTTTGCAACTGACATTGGCCTTGAAGCAAGGACGACATAACATTAATCAGCAGGCAAGAAGACTTTGCAACATACCCACAGCAAAACGTGTTGGGCAAGGCTTTCCCGCTTGGCCACATATATGCTATATAGCACAAGGAAGCACTTGCCAACTAACACACACACATACAAACGGTGGGTCCATGTTGCTATAATGGCAGAAAGCTATACAACATGCGAACTTTGCTGCGGCAGCAACGTGCCTTGCACTGCGGGCCTAGCCTCGCAGTCAAGGGGGCTGCACACCTGATACACCAACGTGCCTACAAGCTGTTCACAGAAACAACCAATGACAACGTTGTGCCCAATAAGGCCGGGCAAACCATGAGCAGCATGTTGTTGTGTCTCCGCCGACATGGCCACAACAAGCATTCCATAACACCATGGTATACAATACAACAACCACCCTTGACACTGCTTACAGAAGTCAACGCCAAGCTGTAGCTGCGCCTTGTAGGCCGGGCAAACCACTAGCCCTGTCATTTGGCCGGGCAAACCATGACAAGAAGTTGCACAACAGCAACAACAAGGTTCACCGCCAAGTTGTGCTGGCGATTGCAACCTCTATACTCCGTGTCATGTGACCTGGCATGTGCCACAATAAGACCCACTGTCTGCACCACAAACACCACAATGGTTGCTAGCAATACCAGCAATACAGTCTGAAACTGTCTTGACCGTTATATGTATGTATGCATGTGGGGCAACGCCTCTCAACATGCACACTCCACTTCACTGCCAAGCATGACAACGTTGCTGGTTCAGCTGTCATTGCCATGGTGACTACAATGTCACCGTACATTTGTAGCTGCATCAACTTTTCAAACGCAAGCCACCATGCCACACCTTCTGATGACTTGGCAGGGTCGAGACAAACTCCCCGTAACAACCTCGGTGCAAAAATGTTGTTGGGCCAACTGCCTGCTAGGTCACACAAAGACACGGCGGTGTCCAGCGTCCTCCATCGAGGCTCCACATTGCATGTTGACGTACAAGGATAGCACATAGGCTGCATGCTGATGACAATCCCTGAAGCATGCATTCTCATAGGAGAAGCCTTGCTGCTGAGCAGTCACAGAAAAAACTATGGAACATCCTAGAACACCCTTACATCGAGAACTCACAAGACGCAACCAATGCTATCCCAAGTACCTGACCGTTCGCACCAGCCAACTTGACACCAACACAACACCACAAGCTTCTAGAAGACAGCTTGTCTCAGCTACCACTTGTCGCAAACGGCAAAGGGAACCGCGGATGCGTGTGGGCTCATCTTTACCACTATCACCACCTCCGGGTGATACTCTTACAATCTGCATGTCCCTGGCTGGAGTTTTGGTGGTTGCCTGAATTCTTGTGTCGTTGTTGATTGTGTTGGTGTGGTGTTGGCTTGTGCTGGCTCGCTTGTGCCTCAGTCTTCTCTTTTGGGAGGGGGGTGAAGGGCTAGGCTACACACAGCGCTTTAGTGTATGAACTACTACAGCCGTGAGTTGTGAGTTCGGGATGGAAGGGTATCAGCGCTTCTATGTGTATGCCTGTTGTACTAAGAGTCAGCCTGATGCACTGCGCTTCTGGACACAGCTGGTATGATGTTATGTTGTGTCAGCGTAACGGTTATAGCAGGAAGGTTATGTATGCCATGAGTCAGCGGCTGAAACCATGATGAGGAAGAAGGAAAGTATGTTGCAGCGCTGCAGTTAAGCGTTTGCAGGCGATGTGGGCGTCTCTTCCCGCAAGATGACAAATCCAGTGCTACAAGGATTTGGCCGCTGCAGGGGGCGCTGGGCATGTCGAAGCTGAGCTGTCAGTGACGGCAGCTGGTGTCTGTCTGGTCACTTGTCCTGTTTGTGACATGAGTGTTGCTGTTGGCAATCGTCATGCTGGTGATGGTTGGTGCGCAGTCAGGATCATCATCATCATCATACCCATTCAAGCCATAGCATCAGCGCCATCGGCCCCGCGCCCCACTGGAGCGGAAAGGATGACTGCGCTGCAGGTCGGCAGTGTGCATTGGGGCCGGCCCGTGGGTGCCTAGCCTTGGACTGCTGGGCGGTGGCCGTCTTAGGTTGCTGGCGTTTAGTGGCATCAGCAACCAAAAGCAGGCTTGTCATCCTGCTTGTTGCCAGCCTAGCCACCAGTGCTAGCGTTGGGTGCCGCAAGCAACCTGCTCTTTGGAGTGCGATATGGTGCTTTTTACGCATGGATCGCATGGTGTGCTGCACTGATGCGCCGATTGGGGTTCTGTCATATGCTGCTCGCAAGTGTCGACACAAGATGGTCTTACGACAGCTGACAAGCTTGTCAGCCATCACTGCCGCCATCATCACGGCACTACGGTGTGCCGCAGTCCTTGCAAGGGCTAGTGATGATGCTGGAGGCGGCAGTCAAGCAGGTCGAGACAGACAGCTCTTTTGATATGAATGTCAACCCCTGACGGCACCTCATATTGTGACAACCTCGACCTTGTAGCGCAGCCTGAATCACCTGTGCACCTGTACACACCATGGCAGCCGCCAACAGTACCCCAGGTGGCCACTGGCAAGCCTGCCTAGATGGCACCTAGGTGGCACCGCTCTCTCTGCTGGTAGTCCCCCGGCCACACCCTCTCCCACATCGTGCAGGCGGTTCTGCGACTGCCGGCTCCCAGAGCAAGGCACAGGTCCCCCTGTGGAGACGTCGGCACACTCGGGCAACACACTTACATTACCTATCCCTCAATGTGAGGGGCAAGGGTGGCAGAGCAGGCCAAGGACTAGCACATGCCTAAAAACAAGTCGACAAACAACTTCAAGGTCACCAGTCGCGTGGCACCGCAGCCAACCCGCTGGCATCACATACTAGAGCTCTGGGGGGAAGTGTGTAGGAAATGACTAATCGTGTGTAGGTGACGTGGACGGCATGCGCATCCAACAGAGTGCAGTCAAGGGACAACGATGCCAGTCAGCAAGGCCCACTGAACGCGGGGGAGCAATCCACCCAATGGGGTGCATCGTCCAGCACATGCTCAAACGGCGGGAAGGCACCACCAGCCAGCTGCGTGATGCTCCAAGTGGGTATAACCATCAGGCAGGACTGCTGTTGCCACACCATGTAGCCACACATGCTAGAGGCACATGAAGCAGCAGTGCAGTCGTGCACTGATGCTATGTCTCCTCTGCTCAGTGGGTGTGAACTGCCGTGTGGGGCAGTCGAGCAGCACCAGGATGCTCCGAGCCTGAATTCTCAGGTGTCTGACAATGAAAAGGAGCGGTGACACCACCAGCCGAGTGTGCACATGGGCCAGGCTGCATGAAGTTGCATTCCTGAGACTCAATATTCCTGAGACTCAAATACACGCATCTCCAAGGAATCCTCAACAATAATGCCCTTGCTTCTATTGCTGCAATATGACTCGGCGGCAGCGTTCATCAATCAACAATTCTGATAAAAAAATGTTCCAATCTATATGGGCTAACAGCCAAGCGCGCTGGCATCTGCAACATTGCTGAAATCAGCCTGTATCAGCACTGCTGTAGTGGGCTGTCCGCCCCGAAAGCTGCAATGCCTGCAACAGGTGCTCAACCAGCAGAAACCTATACTGGGCCAATAGGACCACTTGTAAAGGCAGAAATGGCAAGGCACTTTCACACACGCGCTACATATTCGCACCGATAGTGCACATGCCAGCAACAACACATCTGCAACTGCGACATTGATGGTGCAATGGATGGTGCGATGGATGGTGCGATGGATGTAGCACTCCAAGGCCTCAAGAAGCGCCGTGCTGCCTGAAGCAACTGCGAGCTTGAGGAGCAGAGCTGCTGCCAACATGCAATACGCTGATGTTGAATGTGAGCGGCGTGGTTTGAACCTGTGCTTATAGCGCAACATGGTGCAAATTATCATTGTTGTGCCTTTGCAGCACGTACAACATTGACATACAGCATTGTCTCTGTGGCAGGGTGGCAGGGCTGACATACAACAGGCTGTTGCAAGCTGTCCAGAGTTGCCCCGACTGGTGCAGGGCATGACATAACAGCCGCAGCGCACCAATGGTAAACGCAGTGCTCCATCTAACAACTGCGGGCACACACCATAAACAAGCTGCTGTCGAGTTTCTGAGCAAAGTCCACACAGCACTGGCACATGCCAGACAGATCAAACCAATGCAGGACCCATTCTCAGGCTCTTGAATCTGTGCAAACCTTGATGACATGTGCAGTTGGTGAGCCCCAGGTCTCAGCTGTGCTGCTGCACGGTGTATTCAAGGTGCACGTAATGGGGTTTAGCTGCTCCTCTGAAAGTGCACTGGCCTGTTGCACACCCTGTCTAAGTGTCACACCACGCCACACACTTTGCTGTCCTCTGCAGTGCCCATCATGGTGCCCATGCACAGTCAGCACTTTCAGAATAACAAACACGAGCCGCAACAACCAGACCTCAGCTGTGCCCGCTGCTTGAGTTGAACCAAGAGCAGCTGCTCAGCTGCCAGGCACAGAGACAGGCAGTGATACAGAGGTCAGCAGCAGCCCCTAGGCCCAATGTGCGCCAATCACGCGCTGGCCGCACTCATGAGCACTTGAATGAAGGGATCCATTCTCTAGGTCATGCTCAGCCGCATAGCGGTGGAGATGCAGGCACCACTGGCTGACGATGAAGCTGAGCAGAGCAGGGCTGGTAGCTGGGCGGCCAAACCCCCCACTCCACAACCCGATTGTACAATGCAAAGCTGAACATCTGAACAAGCTTGAAAACCAGCACCATCCTGCAATGGCCACGCTCACTGACTTCAGATGCATGACTCAGACTGACACGACACGACACCCCTCACCCGCCATATGCCATGGACCAATCAACACAGGCAGGGCTGCAGCCAGTCAGAATGCTTCATGCTCAAGGCCGGTGTAGCTGCCCAGCCGGCCATTACGCTGGATGCCCAAAGCCATAGTAGCACAGCTGCAAGCCAAGGCATGGCTGATTAACCGCCTGGCATCCTAGCCTCACGCACCGAAACCAACTGAACAGCAGCAGGCAAGCACGCCTGTCACCAGTGGCCTCAGGCCCGCGCTGTTTGCACACCTGACCGCAGCAGCTGCTCCTGCTGTCAGATCACAAGGGCGCGCATCCACAATCGCTGCTGACAGGCAAAAGTGGCATGCAGACAAGCACCCAGCGACTTGTGCTCCCAAAAGACATGACGACCTAACAGCGGGAGTATGACGCCTTACGTGAAGTCTGCCACGCACGTAACTACATCGCCAAGGCCCAACGTAACAGTGTCCGGATTGACAGCCTCATCAAAGCCTGCAAACTGGGTGCTGCTGCTGCCGCCACTGACGTCAAAACAGTCCCAATCTGTGAAGGTTGCGTCCGCGGGCGTTGCGATGGTCGCTGCAGTCAAGTTGTACGTGCCCGGCCACACCCTGCCAGAACTGCCACATGCTGCTGCTCCTGGTGCCAGCTCGATGGCCGTGAAGCTCAGCAGCGGCGCAGGCGCCTTGTTGCAGCTGCCGATGGCGCCACCGTCGGCTGTCAGACTCGTCCCTCCGCCTGAGTAGCCAGCTGTCGTGTTGGCGATGAGCGCCAGCTGGGGAAGAACAAGGGAATACACTGCAAGAACAGCAGCAGCAGCAGCAGCGCAGCTTTGCCATAACAGCCAGCCAAGCGAGCCACTCAGCAGCTAGGAAGGACCCTAATCAGTGTGTTGATTGCCAACCTCAGCATCAGTATGACTGCATTGCCAGCGGTTGGAACAGCCGCGCTGCAGCCAAGGCAAGGCGCATCCGATGCTCACCTGCCACGCACGTCCAGACCTCGTTTGCCTGTAGGGTGATGCTGCTGCCGCTGACGACCGTAGCTGCTTCGCCGCTGCTGATGTTATAGCATACAAACTGCGAGAACACTGTGCCTTTTGCTGACCCTGTTTGGCTCAGCGCATGCACCCCTATTGCTGCCATGGTGCTGTTGCTGCTACCACCGCACCAGCCGCTGCCGGGAGATGTAACGGTTAGGTTGGCTGTTAGTTTGGCTGAAGGAGATATGGTGCAGGTGCTGCCTGCTGGGCCAACTGCTGTGAGAATGGCGCCTTCTGCAGGGCTGATGGTGTCATTGCCATTGTACGCTGTCAACAGAGCAAGCTTTGGCAACATGTCGTACTCTGCAGTGATAGAGGCATGGCAGGAGCAGTTGGCAGCAGGCATTCAATGTCATGGCGCGACCAAACTGACCGGCAGGGCAGCAGCTTGGTGTAACATATGAGCCTCTCGTTGGCTCCTGAATGGGGTTCCCACTCCTCGATGGGTGGAGCATGTAAGGTAAAGTAAGTAATGGCAGCAGACGGAGCCACAGGCTATGACAGCCAGCCATAAGCAAATGATAAGTTGCGCTGCATGCACATGCTGCATAAGGATTTGTACATACCAGTGGAGCTGCAAACAGCTGCATGCGCATGCTCAGAGTCCAAGAATAGCGGAAGCAGGCACGCAGACAGGTCAACTTAGTACCAGCAACCACCCACTCACTCGCAATGCACGTCCAGACTTCGTTCAACAAAAGGTTCACACTGGCACCCAGCGTTGGAGTGCCTGCTGTTCCGTTGGTAACGTTGTAGCACTCCCAGCCCGCAAATGTAGTGCCTACCGGCTCCAGCTGACTCAAGTTGTACTGCCCGACTGATCTGGCTGCCACACCACACTGACCGCCGGCCCCTGGTGACGTTGCATTGACTGTACTGCTGACCAACACAGACGGCACCTTGCTGCAGTTGACGCCGGAAGGCCCGTCAGCAGTGACATCAGCGCCAGGGCCAGTGTAAGGGAAGGCAGCTGGCGAACTGACCCGCGACAGCAGGTTCAGCTGCGGCAGCTGATCATACACAGCGACACACGTGACGCTCGAGTCCAGAGACAGCTGCACCGAGCTGGGTGTCGAGAGGTTGAGCAGCGTGGCGCTGCCGCCGCTGACGCCGTAACACTCCCAGCGGGCAAACACAGTCCCTGCCGCCTCCACTTGCCTGAGGTTGTACTCCCCGACTGCCGTCATGCCTGCTGCCGCGCACTGGCCGCCAGCCCCTGGCGATGTCACATTGACCGTACCGCCGACCAGGCTCGAAGGCAGCTTGCTGCAGCTGCTGTTGCTGGGCCCAACCGCCGTGAGGTTCGCGCCTGGTCCGGTGTAGGGCAGGCCCGGCGCTGCAGCCACGTGCGACAGCAGGCTGAGCTGCGGCAGCAGCTGGTAGACGGCGACGCACGTCACCACTGCGTTGAGCCGCAGCTCGACAGCGCCTGGCGATGTCGTGTTGAGCAGGGTGGCGTTGCCGCCGCTGATGCTGTAGCATTCCCACCGGCTGAACGAGGTGCCCAGGGGCTCACCCGTGTGACTCAGGCTGTAGTTCCCAACCGCGGACGCGTGACTCGCCCCGCACAACGCGGCACTGCCGGGCGCCGTGATGCTGGTGATGCCAGCAACACGAGCTGAGGGCGCCTTGACGCACGCCCCGCTGCTGCTGCCTGTGGCAGTAGCGGTTAGGTTGGGGGTGGCAGCGCCGCCGTAGGCTGCAGGAAACTGCGACAGCAGCGCCAGGCGCGGCAGCAGATCGTAGACCGCAACACATGTGACAGCGTTGCCCGACGCCAAGTCCACAGCAGCGGTGGCGGCACCGGTTGCCGTGATGTTGAGCGTGGTCGCAGTCCCGTTCGAGACGTTGTAGCAGTCCCAACGCGCAAAGGCAGTGCCTGCAGGTGTTGACCCGTTGACAGCATAGCTGCCAGCAGGCACGGCGCCGTTTGGTGGCGATCCAGTCCCACACCACCCTTGGCCGGGTGCTGTGACCGTTACATTTGGCGGTGCCCAGAGCGTGGACGGATTCTTGTCACACGTCAGTGCGCTTGTGTTGAGGTTTGTGGCTTGCAGCCGAGGCGTGCCGCCACTGTACTCCACTGGCAGCAAGGCAAGCAGTGCCAGACGCGGCACTGGCGGCAGTACGACGTAGTTTGCCACACAGGCTGTGCTGCTGCCACGCTGCAGCGTGACGGTGTCGGTGATGTTGGGTAGTGGGGTAGCTGACCAGTTGCCACTGCTGGAGTTGAAGCTGTAGCAGTCCCAGCCCTCAAAGGCAGTGCCCAGTGGGGTCACCTGAGACAGCGTCCAGTTTCCTGGCTGCAAAGGGAGAAGGAAGAAGCGCCAGAGAAGGCAGGTGCAAGCAGGCAGCAACACACAGCATGGTGATCATTGTGGATAAAGTCAGCATTGCTGTGACACACTGTCAGCATTGCTGGCTGCAGTACGCAATTGTGCAAGTGTGCAAGACATGGGTATGATAGTCCCAGAAGGACTGCATGGCAGACAACTGCCCTTAGAGGATTGAAGGAGACTGGACAGTATAACTAATGAGTACATCCTGCAAACCCTGCTTACCAGCACGGTCGCTTTTGTAGCGTTGTTTGTGCCGTTGTTGCCGCACAGAGCCACGCCAGGCGCGGTGAAGTTGCCGTCAACACCCCAGCGTGGCGCGGGCGCCTTCGCACAAGCGTCTCCAGTTGTGTTTGCAAACAGGCTGGCGGCAGGGCCTGAGTAGTTCATCCCCGCTGCGCCGTAATCGCTGAACAGGATCAGCTGCGGCGCAGCCTTATGGCGGCGATGCAGAGTAGACTGCCACGCAGGTCACCACGTTGAAGAAGGTAAGGGTGATGTTGGGGCTGGTGGCGTTGGTTGTTGTGAGCAGGGTGGTGTTGCCGCTGCTGGTGTCGACGCTGTAGCAGTCCCAGCGCTCGAAGTGTGTCGCATTGGCGGCTTGCTGAGTGAGCGAGTAGCTGCCAGCCTGAGCATCAGCATTGCCAGCAGCAGCGGCAGTGGCAGCAGTTCTGGCATAAACATGTGATGCAGTTGCAAACCTGCTTGAATTGCAGTTGGACACTGCACAGATACAGTTGCATGTACAGCCGTGCACAACAGCACCCACAGACGGCTATTACCCACCAAACAGAACAGTAGAGTCCAAGAACATCAGCCCGAAGCAGCTAGCCCAACAGGCGTTGACCACATACCTGCAGAGTGCCAGCTGGCAGCGTTGGGCCGGTGCTGTTGGTGCCATTGCTGCTGCCGCTGGACCCACAGAACCCTGCGCCTGGATTGCCAATGGTTACGTTGCCTGTTACGTTCAGACGCTGCGAAGGGGCCTCCGTGCACGTGTCATTTGTTGGCGCCTGTCCAAGCGCCGCCAGCGACGCTGTTAGGCCAGTGTAGTTTGAGGGTGTGTAGTCACTCAGCAGTGCCAGCCGTGGCAAATCATAGCGGTAGATCGCCACACACGTTATAACATCATCCGCGCCCAGAGACAATCCTATTCCGAATATCAGCGGGACTGGCAATGTGCCCAAAGTGCCGTTTGTCCCGTTTGCGGTGACATTTGAGCTGCCGTTGAGGGCCACAATATAGTAACACTCCCATCTTTCAAATCTCACGCCAGGTGGAGGGATCTGTAGCAGCAGCAGCAGCAGCAGCAGCAGCAGCGTCAACATGCGAGTAAGAGCCTGGCCATCTCTCGTCAGACTTGGACCGTGAAGAGACAGGCAGGCGCCTGCTGCCGGTGAACTGCACAATACCAGCTTGAGGACACCAGCTGCACCATGTTGCTGCCAGGCTGATGAGTCAAGCGTTAGCAAAACACGATTGTTTTGTTTGTTGATTATCTGAGAAATCCCAGGATTATTCATACCTGGCCCAGGGTGTAGTTGCCTGCAGGGGACGTGCCAGACGTCGCGTTGCTGCCGCAGCCGCCGCCAATGGGATTCGTTATTGTTATATTGGCAGTTGCGTTGATCCTGGGGGAGGGAAACCTCTGGCATGTCTCCCCGGGGCTGATGGCTGTCAGGCTTCCGCTTGGCCCGCTGTACCAAGGAGGCAGCTCACTGAGGAGGGCCAACCTCGGTCGCATAGGCACGAGCAGATACACGGCCACACACGTCATGCTGACGCCCGGCGCCAGTGTGACGCTGGACCCATTCACCGACGTCCCTGGGAAGCCATTTGTAACGTTGTAACACTCCCAGCGGTCAAATGACGTGCCGGGCACTGGGACCTGTGTCAGGCTGTACGCGCCTGGCGTGACCGTTCCGTTGCCAAAGCAGAGGCCGGCGCCTGGCGTCAGCACGTTAGCAACAGCGCCTATCCGCTGCGACGGAGCCTCAACGCATGCTGCACTTGCCCCACCAGGGCCAGTAGCTGTGAGGTTGGCTGTCGGGCTGGTGGTTGGGTATGCTGCTGGGTACTGCGACAGCAGCCCCAGCGTGGCGTTGAGAGGTACCTCTGCGACGGTGTACACAGCGACGCATGTGAAGCTGGTGGCCAAGGGTAAAGTGATGCTGCTGCCGTTGACTGGCGGACCAGCGGTACCGTTAGTGACGTTGTAACACTCCCAGTGGCTGAAGGTGGTGCCGGCGGGCTGTGTCTGCCCCAGCGAGTACGTTCCAGTCTGCGCACACCAGACATCAGACGACACAAATCACCAAACAAGTTTGGTGTGGTTCGACAATGGCAAGGGCGGCAAACAGTGCATAATGCAATGGCAGCACTGCAGCAGCAGCATGCACCAGGGCCAGCAGGCGCAAAGACGGAGGACCAGTCAGCAGCCGATGGCAGACCTCTCGACTCCAACTGCGCAAGCCTCACCAGCACGGTTCCGTTGCCGTTGCACAGTCCGTTCCCAGCCGCCGTTATGTTTGCGGTACCACTGTCAGCCGTCGATGGAGCCTCAATGCAGCTGCTGGGCCCTGTAGCGGTTAGGTTGGCAGTGGCCCTGTGTAGTTTGCCCCCACATATCTGCTGAGCAGCGCCAGCCTGGGCTGAGGCAGCAAGAAGAATGTGGCAACGCATGTCCAGGACGTGCCGGCTGCCAGAGTCAGCTTGGTGCCATTCACAGGGGCTGTGACAACGCCCGACGTCATGTTGTAGCACTCCCAGTGCGAGAAGGACGTGGGGGCGGGGACGGTGTTGAAAAGTGAGTAGTTGCCAGGCTGTGAACAGCAGCAGCAGCAGCAGCAGCAGCAGGGATTTCAACAAAGATTGCAGTAAGTGTGAGATCAGCATCCAAAGGTGGCTGGCACCCATGGTCATGAACAAATGGAAGCAGCGCCACAGCTGCTTAAAACCGTCCATTACTTGTTACGGCGACCCCCCGTTGCTTTATCGACCATTGACGTCAAGACAAGCAATGCAACTACAGATGGTAGCAGCACCAGCAGCAGCAGCAGCGCACGCACCTGCATGGTGCCGTTTCCATTGCACAAGCCAAGCAGCGGGTTTGTGATCGTCACATTCCCCCCCAGCTTTGCAGACGGAGACTCGACACACGCAGTCGGCCCAGTGGCATTCAGGTTGGCCGCGGCCCCGTGTAGTTTGCCGTCCCCAGGTAGTTGCTGAGCAGCGCAAGGCGCGGCTGCGCGGCAGCACCACAAACACCGCGACGCAGGTGAAGCTGGTCGCGGGAGCCAGGGAGATGCTGCTGCCGTTGATGGCCGGGCCGGCGATGCCGCTGGTGGTGTTGTAGCACTCCCAGCGGCTGAAGCTGGTGCCCGCTGGGACGGTGTTGGTGAGCGTGTAGTTGCCGGGCTGGTATGCAAAACACAGCAGCAGCAGCAGCAGCAGCAGCAGCAGCAGCAGCAGACGGCAGCGAAATCGAGGTCTGCAGTGTTGAGAGACCGTGAGGCTGGCCGCTGGCGCCCTCTCTGTGTGCGAGATGTGCTTGCTGTGCACCTGCGGCGGGGACCGCCGCAGCGCATGAGCACGCGCCGAAGCATAGCACCCACAGCAAAGCGCGTGCGCATGTGTGTGGTTATGAAGATGACGCGAAGGGCCGTCGAGTTCAATGCTTCACTGCTGCAGCTGCCGGCTGCGTCGCACCACCCAGACCCCTGAGCCCGACAGGGGCACAGGCCCGGCGGCGTGCGCAGCAGCCAGGCTGCCGCGCGGCGGCGTGTGCACCCGACGACCCTCACCGTGACGGTGCCGTTGCCGCCGCACAAGCCGGGCCCAGGGCTGGTGACGGTCACGTTTGAGGCGAGCCGCTGCGAGGGCGCCGCGCTGCACGTGCTGGGGCCTGTGGCCGTCAGGTTGGCGGGCACGCCCGCAAAGGCGCCGAGGTAGCTGCTGAGCAGCGCCAGCCGCGGCTGCTGCAGCGGCGCCGGCGAGGGGGATGGGGAGGGGCTGCAGGGGCAGAAACAGGGCGAGAGGAAGGCGGGAGGGCGGCGTCAGATCTAGATCACTCTCTAGATCTGTCTGCGGCTGGGGCTGCTGCTGTGTTACATGTGTGTTATATTGCCGGCAAGGCGTGCTGTGTGGCGTGTGGGACAGAGGAAGGCAGGTGCCTCGTGTGTGCTGGCAGTTGTCAGTTGCCGGTGGTGCCGTTGCTGCTGTCATGCACGAACGATGTGTTTTGCTGCTGCTGTGCTGCTGCTGCTGCTGCTGCTGCTGCTGCTGCTCACCTAGGGCTGGGAGATGGGCTTGGCCTGGGGGGTGGTGGCGCTGCAGCAGCAACATCACCAGGGGCGACAAGGTTGAACAGGCGTGCGCATCACAACAACTGATAAGTGACGGCTGAAGCACCGATATTGCACACATGCGGCGCAGCTGCTGCTTGTGCGTGCAGGACATCAACTGACAGTATACACATGCGTTGCAAGCAATTGCGTGATGGCTGAAGCACCGATATTCCACACATTGCAAGCAAACAGTTGGACAATCTATTTGACGACCAGCCTGTGACACGTGTTGTGTTGTTAGATGTGTTACGAACTGTAACAAACTTCTTTCTGTTACTCACGAGGTGGTGGTGGGGGGCTTGGGGAGGGTGGCCTGGGAGGGCTGCACAAGCGGCAGGCAGCAACAGCAGCAGCAGGTTGTGAGTGTGCGAAGTAGGCGGTTGACTGCTGCTAGAACATCAGGTTGTCATTTTCCCCGACATTGCAGGTGTGGCTAACATGCATCAGGCCGAAGCTGCAAGCAGCCGGCAGCTGCAGCAGCCGGTGGCTGAAAGCAACTGGGGCAGCGCAGCTGGCTGACTGTCGTGACACTAAGCAACTTCTCAGGACCCTCCTGCTGCCACTGCTGCTGCGGCTGCTGCTGCTGGGCGCCGCCGCCGTCGCTGCTGCTGCTGCCGCTGCCGCTGCTCACGTGGTGAGGGCGGAGGCGGTGGTGACGGGTTTGGTGTGGGTGGTTTAGGGCTTGGGCTGGCTGGTGGCCTGGGGCTGGGCCTGACTGGCGGCCTGGGTGAGGGGCTCCTGGGAGGAGGGCTGGGGCCTGTTACAATAACAAAGTGACACATGTTACGACACAGCTTGTGCCTTGCTCAGCCGGTGTTCCATACTCATGCACAGGGCTGGTGGTGGTGTCACACTGCATCAGTTGCTTGTGTGCTGTGCCACACAACAGCACGTGGTACCTCGCTTGCTTGCAGTGTCAGCTGCCCAGCCCATGCCCCTGCCATCAGGACCCTGCAAGCTGGCAGTGTGCTGCTGCTGCTGCTGCTGCCGCTGCTGCTGCCGCTGCTGCTGCTGGCTGCTGGCACCTGTTCCGTGCTTGCTGTGCTTGCTGCGGGCGCACCTGGGCTGGGCCTGGGTGGTCGTGGGGGCGTTGGGGAAGGTGGGGGGCCCGGGTTGATGTCGTGAAAGCCTGCCGCGCAAACACAGCACAAGAACGACGCAGTGCAGCATAATTAAAAAGAAATTCAGCAGGCCCTTCAATTGACTGTTGGTTGACGTTTTGGTGACGCAGAACTACCTGTCGCCACTTTCCAGGTTCCCCACAAGGCACAAGTTTATTAAGAGCATTGGATGGTTGCTAGGCCGTGTGTTGACGAGCGAAGCAAGGTGTGAACAAGGGTGATCCCATGTGCTCAGCTGAAAAGTGAGACATAGCAGCATCGCAAGGGGATGGCCTGGCGTGTGTGCTGCTGCTGCTGCTGCTGCTGTCTCAGGAACCTGGCCGTGTATGCAGGCAGTAAAATCAGCTACACGCATGAGGTACATCAGCAATTTGAAGTTTGAAAAGAATGCCCAAGGGCTCGGCGACAGCCGCCTGAGGCAGGTGGCACTTGCAGGTGCAGCTGCGGCGCCTGCCCAGCCACCCAACATCACCGCTGCAGGTGCGCCTCTGTTGCTGCAGCAGTGCTGTTCGCTGTACACAGCCTGACTGCATGTGTGCCATGCATCATGCTGCAAAATTGTGACAACCGAAGTGTACTTTCAAGGACCTGCTGGTGGGTGTACAGCTGGCAGGCAGCTGGCAGCCTCATCCAGCTGTTCATCCAGCTGTTCATTGAGCTGTTCATCCAGCTGGTAGGTGAACAGCTGGCAGGCAGCTGGCAGGCAGCTGACAACACGTCATGTACGCGCAACTAAAGCCTGAAACACACCACTGTCACAGCCTGCCAGGCTGGGAGGCAGCGCTGCATGAGCCTCACCTCCTGCAAGGACTCGCACGGGGGTCCTGGATGTCACGTAGCTTATCAAGTTCCGCAGGCTGTCGGTTGAGCCAGGCACTGCCTTGCACACTGCGGCGTACCGGCTGCAGAATGTGGCAGCATTGCTGTCTGTGGGGCTGGTGGGTATGAGCTGCTGTGGGGCCCTGTAGCTGACCTGAACGAGATACTGCACTCCATTCTGCGGCAGCAGCAGCAGCAGCAGCGGCAGCGTGTCAGCTACAGGTTATGCTGGCCATGTCCAACGTGCTGCATAGCAAAGCCGCTGGCAATGCTTGAACAAGGTGCAGTCTCCTGCTGGGAGGGTCACAATGAAGTGCTGACAGGAGGCTTGCAGCAAGGTACTGCACCATGAACAGCAGCGGTACGTTTCATGCAACACTGCAAGACTGCAGCTGTCAGGCTGGCGGGACACCAGTGGCAAGCATGAATCGTTGATTTTCAGCACAGATATGGGCCTAATGCTGCTGTATTTCCAAGATACATCAAACATACATTACAGACGCAGCAACAAAGCAGCTGCTTGCAAGATGGGCCTGTTGAGAGTGAGGGACATGCCCAGTGGGAAACTGCAGCTGGACAGCTGCCATGACGCAGCAGCAGCATGTAGCGCAGTCGCCTACCAGTCTCGACGCGCTGGACCTGGCAATGGTGCATCCTTTCCGTCGCGTAATTATATTGGTTGCTCCCCGGCGCTGCATCTCTGAACGCGCAGCGCTGTCCAGAGCCCGAGACACTGCTGCTGTGCATCTTCCCGATGACAGTATACTCATCATATAGGCATATTTGTCAGAGCTAGCCTTTTTCACTCGAGCTGGCGGGGGTGCTGCTGCTGCCGCAAGGAGCAACAGAAGCACCCCGCACACACGCATCACCCCGTGCATGGCTGATCAGAATGATGTTCCGCTGTTTGCAGCAAAAATCATTGAGAGTTGTAGCCAAAGTGGCTAATACAAATTCGCGTGTAAAGAACCTTGGGAAGCAGTATGTTGAGAGTAGCTCTGGTGTCGTCAGATACTAGTTCGTAACCACTAAAAAGCTGAGGACAAGCTCGTTAGAGAAATTCGATCACAGTCATGGCACATGAGGCCGAATGAGGCCACACCCGGAACAGAACTTCCGGGAACCACGGGGAGAGTAGATGACAAGGTGTTCCGCGTCTAAGCTTCAGTGACACCAAAACGTGCTTGAAGCTATCTTGAAGCTTTAAATAATGACAATTGATTGTACGTACATGACGTACGGCGATGCTGAGGTCTTAACGTGCTGCAGGTCAATTCGCCGCGAATTTCTATGCCGTCTTACGGTTTTTCAAATCTATTAGGTCATAACTAACAGAAGGCAAAATAGTATCGGATGGGCCTTGCAACATTGGTGTGACGGCGCGGAGAAGGGTGCTCCGTGGTCATTGATCACCACACACCGGTACCGAAACCACCACCCTGTCAAACCGCATGACGACCCAATGGGGCCTTGAAAGGGTCTCAATTGGCTTCCAGACGGCCGACCCCTCAAATGAAACACTGCGCCTGGCAGCCGTATGCCTAGGCGCGGAAGCCTCCACGAAAGCACATGGTGATGCGTCAGCTGCTGATCCAGCCCGATTACCAAGGCTTTTCACCTTCCTCAATTCGGGCGTCCTTGGAGATGACATGTTACATGGCTCGCTATCGCCGCTACTATCACCTAAAATAACGAGTGAGTTACTCGGCCCATTTTCGTGAGACCTGATAGCAAGCTGCGAAGCGGTGCTCAACTGGCAAATCAAAGGACTTTGTAGCAGTTTTACACAAATGATGCTGACATCGAGCGTTGCTTGACCATGGTTCGAACTTGGACAGTCTTGCATTGGCCCAACGACCCGGAGTCGGTCATTGGGAGTCCCAGTGCAAGACTGGCATGTAAAAGTAGCAGCACTGTAAGCTATCTTGCCAGCACAGCAAGGACAGCAGAGTCATCCGACTCCGAGTCGTCATGTAGAAGTAGCAGCACTCTAAGCTATCTTGCCAGCACAGCAAGGACAGCAGAGTCATCCGACTCGGAGTCAGACGGCCTCAGCGGTGTCTGAATAGTATAGAGGGGAAATGTTGCAGCATTGGGTATGTTGCAAACCTGCGGTTCATTCTGCACGAGGATCATCATCATCATATTACCCATTCAAGCCATAGCATCAACGTTGCAGGTGTCTGTGGATACTGAGAGCTACAAACCGACAAGAGCGGCCACTAAGCTCATGACAACAGGAGGTACCCCCTTCAAATTCTGGGGTGTGGTGCTTTTTGTACCTGGAGTGCTAATCTGGAGGCACAAGGTGGTTGGGTTTCCAGGTGGCTTTGTACCCCACATCCAACCTCACAACGGCTGCTCAAAAACTTTGCACTCAACTCAAGCCAATACACCAGACCAAGCTCTGCCGGCAGATCAGCCAAAATATCCTCTCCAGAGCGCGCTGATGAAGTAACATTCCGGACCCCCTGCCACCGACAGAACCCTGCCCCTCCCCCGGGCCGGTTGCATGGTCATACTCTTCATCCTGAAATATCAAGCTACATTGCTATATTTGAACATAACAGCTGTGTAGCATAATTGTGGCAAAGTCTGTCATGGTGCTGTCAGCATGGAAAATTTGCCACCTCTGGCTTACCATGATAACTTGGCATTGTTGCATCAACTTAATAAGGCATTTGAAGGCACTGAAGGCACTGCCGTATGAAGGCACTTGAAAGCACTTGAAGGCACTGCCGTATACCAAATACCAAATTCTAAATACCAAAGTAGGGCCACAGGCCCACCAAGCCAGCCGAGCCAAAACAAGGCTCATGGGGTCCCACAAGAGCCAAGGAGTAATAACCAACTAATCCGAAGCCTCAACAAGTTCTGAAGATTCTGACTCTGAGGCACTTGTGTATACACTAGACTGCAGCAAGCAATCGACGGAAAGTGTCCCTCGCACACCCAACACACCAAGCAAACTCAAATGCTGCTGCTTTCTTGCATTCCCTGCGCCTTTGCATGCAACACCACCGCAGGGCGCGCTGACAAAGCTGGTTGTGCCATGGCAGCTGGCGCCAGTGCAGCTGGCTCACAGCAGCCCACAGTCACCATTAGCGCAATCTCGAGTACACACATCCAGCGTGTTTTCACAGTGCAGGTGCAACAGCAGCAGCCGCATATCTCAGTGTACAGCAGGTCCACTGCCTGCCGCAGCAAAAACGGAGCCCGCTGCTGCCAACACCTGCTCTACCTTGTGCCTGCCTGGGCTGCATCCGCCCATCTCACGCCAGAGCCATCCACCTGGAACTGCCTGCTGGGCCTGTAGGGAGCCAGCAGACGGCTGGCACTGCTGCTGCTGCTGCCCCTGCTGCCGCCGCCTACTGCTGCCATGACTTCTTCTGCCACCAGCTGCCCCACCAAAGGCGCCAGCGTCATCCCACTGTGCGTCACTGCAGGCACGCAGAAATCATGAAGAACCTTCATTCACATGCGCATTAACAGTCTCAAAAGGCGCCAGCGTCATCCCACTATGCGTTATTGCAGGCAAGCAGAAATCATGACAAACCCTGACTGGCATGCGTATTGTCAGTGTTAAAAAGCGCCAGCGTCATCCCATGGTGTGTCACTGCAGCCACGCAGTGAAAATTGACAAATCACCGCTAGCAAATGCGTTGTCACTCTCAAGGCAGCAAGCACCACATGGCTTGCAGCCAAGCCACAGAGCCTGTTGCAGGTTCATAGCACTTGTACAAGTGCGCAGCTTTGCATCAACATTGAAGCCCAAGAGCCGCGGGCCGAGGCAAGCTGCAAGCGCATCACACAAGGCTGCCAAGCTATCGGGTCACGGTTGTAACAGTCATCCGTGTGAGTCTAAAGTTCAAACAGGCAGGTGCTATACAACACACAGAGCGCGCTGGGCCAGGCAGAACCTGTCCAGTGTGATTGGGCTGAGGGATCCTGCGCTCCCGCTCACCGGCCACGTACACGTTGCTGCTGCCGCCGCCAACCCAGCCCAACACAGGGTGGCCATCTGCTGGGTAGGGGCGGTAGCCGATGTATATGCCTGGCAGTAACAGCAGCAGCAGGCGAGGGGCAGCAGCAGCCGCCGCAGCCGCGGCAGCAGTCGCAAGGGGAGTGACTTAGCAGAGATGACGGGCCACAACTGAAGAACAGGCGCCACCAGCATGCACAATGAGTGCGCTGCTGGACAACATGTGCACAGCATTGCAGATATAAACTTTTGTTGCATCGAGAGTATGTTTTAACACGCAGGTCTAGTCAACCATCTTGGATGGTATGAGCCACCGCAAAATGAGCACGAAGTCAAATATTGTAGCTGTTGCAGCAGCCACCATTGTGTACGACCCTGCTCATCGCCCTGAACTGCGCAGCAGACAGGTACCAGCCACCCACCTTCGATGCCGGCAGATGCTAGGGCTGGGACAGCGGCAGCAGCCAGAGCCAGGATGCGCTGTGCATTGCTGCTGCTGTCGTCTGTGTTTGACGCCTCCTCGGGGCGCGTCTCCCCAAGCAGGACGCGGCCATCCCGGCGCTGCACTCAACAGCAGCAGCAGCAGCAGCAGCAGCAGCAGCAGCAGCAGCAGCCAGCAACAGCAGCAGCAGCAGCAGCAGCAGCAGCAGCAGCAACAGCAGCAGCAGCAGCAGCAGCAGCAGCAGCAGCAGCAACAGCAACAGACGTCCACATCACATGTTGAGGCAGATGTAATGGTACTGGCGTTGTTTCAACCCAACAAGTCTCCTCAGACCTCTGCTGCGCAGTTCCTGTGCCGTCAATGACTCGCGCACTCCCAATGCTGCAGCTGACGTAGCTGCTGCCCGGCCAGGCAACACAAGTACATGCCTAATTTTTTTCTTTTTTGATGTGTTGAGATGTAGCACCCTGAACTGTCAGCCTGGCAGCCTCACCTGCAGCATGAAGACGGTGTCGCTGATGACCATGTGCCTGAGCAGGCCAGGCTGCAACGGTGACGTCATGACAATGGCCGCGGGCTTGTGCAGGAGCGGCAGCTGGCAGCCAGCCTGGGCTGCAAGCTCGGGGCAGCCCGTGCCTGCAGCCACCACCACCGCATCTGCTGTGTAGCTCGACCCCTGCTGCTGCTGTTGCTCGGGTTGGCTGGTGCTGCATGCCACTTGAGTGGCCTTTCCATCGTCAATGGTGATAGCCTCAACCTGTGCGATATGATTAGGCACGATCAGAAACAGGAAGCAGGGCAGTTTTGTCTGCACGCACCGCTCACCCTGGTGTTCAGCAAGCACTGTGCTCGATCAAGCTGTTCAAACAGCATGAGGGGACGTCACACACTGCTGCACCAGCACCTCAGCAGGTCACAGCGGCTTTGGAAGCGGCAGGAGGCAGTGCAACGGACCCTGTCTCAGGCATGCTGACGGACGCACCCACCTTATGCCCAAGCAGCACCTGAGCACCCAGCTGCTGCGCGTCCTGCAGGAAGCTGCGCGTTGCTTCGTCGGGGTCGCACCAGCCCTCAGCGGGGAACAGCCGAGCATGGCTGGCGGAGGCGGCAAGTTCGGGGCTGAGCGCAGGCTCTGTGGGCGGCAGCAGCAGCAGCAGCAGCAGCAGCAGCAGCAGCAGCAGCAACAAAAGGAAAGCGTTTACAGGCAAACATGTGCTGCCCCATCCGGCTGCTGTTGTGGCGGCAAACTGGCAAACTGCAAGAGTCTTGCAGGGTTGGCAGAGGTCTGCCGGTCAGGCCTCTCAATCTGCAGCAAGCTCTCAAGCAGTCAACAGTAGAGCAGCATGCCCAGGTAGCTGCTGTGTACAGCGTGCTGTACGGTATGCAGCATCACCAGCTGCGGCAGCTTCTCTGCTGGCAGCAGCCTCTCTGCCGCCACCAGCTGCATGCAGCCCCACCAGGCGGCAACTTGGAGGCTGCACCTCACCTAGCTGCAGCAGCTGCTCTGCTGGCACTGGTGCCATGGGGTAGGCGGGGTCTTGCGGGTCGGGCCGCTCATCATGGAGCATGAGGCAACCGCAGAAGGTGGCCAGGTCGCTGTGCTGCTGCTGCCAGAGCTGCATGGAGCGTATGTTGAAATCTGCAGCAGCACCAGCAGCAGCAGCAGCGTGAGGCCATGCAGGGAGGGTCGTTGATAGGCTGTGTGTCTGTGCTGTCCCACCTTCGTGTCTCACCTTCGCCTGTGCTGTCTCACCCACCACCAAGTTTGTCTTGGAACCCTACACCCTTCTGCTGCACACACGCTTGTCACTTGTCACATGTCCATGTTGCAAAGCTTAGCCCTTTGTGATCACGTCACCTGGTTGAATTTTGATTTTGATTTTGGTAATAAACATGGAAGGTTCAGTGGTGCTCTTGCATGGGTTGCTACCTTTGTAGTGCTGCGGCTGTTTGTAGTTGCTGTTGAGCCACGCCCAAGACGCCTTGGTTGCCCCTTGGGCAGGAGCAGCGGCAGCCTCCAGTACCGTCACCTGCTGGCACACAGAAAGTCGTGATGAAAGCTGCCTCAGCAACATGTGTATGCAGCCATGTTGCAAAGATGCTGGTGGCACTACAGCATGGCGGTTCCAGCAGCACAACGCCCACTGCATTGCTACAAAGAGTGTTGTTGGTTATGGATCTGCTGATCCGCTGATAACTGTTCTCACCTGGGCGCCACGTTGAGCTAGTTGCCTGCTGATGCTGGCGCCTATGATGCCTGCGCCAATCACTACTACCTTGGCCATGGCTCCCTGCCGCTTGCTTCCTATTCTCCGTCCCCTTCAGGTAGTTAAACTTTTGCCTCGTGATACAGCCAGCTGAACAAGGAACAGCTGCAGGGCGGTAGGCAGTCGAAGCGCAAATGCACCTGCTCAGCAACAGCAACAGTGTGGTAGTGTCACCCGTCACAGGGTTTGTTATACCTCACCCTGCTGATGCTGAAATGGCTGGTGAGGCTTGCTGTTTAGTAATTATTTTACTTCACTGGTCTCTGCCAATTGTAGTTCGCTGCCATTACTTCCGGTCAGCTTATCACCATGCCGAAACACGCCAACAAGAAAGCCCCGAGGCCGCAACAGCGCCGATCACAGCCTTACAGTCGCGATAGCAACTCAGCGAGTGTCAACGGCCAGCAGCTGAAGGCCAAGCCGCAGCAGCATGCCCGCTCACTCAAAGCAGCCAGTGCACTGCTCACTTCAGTGCATCGAAGCAGCCTTATGCAGCTGCTGCAGGACACAGGAGCAGAACTCGCCGAAAAGGGCATCACCGGCAAGCACCCTAAGCACGGCAAGGGCCGCGCCAGGCAGCAGGAGCAACAGCAGCAGGCCATGAAACTAGCTGATGTGCAGCAAGTGCAGCAGCAGCAGCCGGCAGTTGTTGTGCCTGCGACTGCACGAGCAGCAGCACCTGCAGCTGCAGTCCAGCCAGAAGCTGACATCAACGCACTGCTTAGCCGCTGGAGCCTCCAGCAGCCTAACGGCGCTCTGCAGCAGCAGGCCATCAATGTAGCTGACATCAACGCACTGCTTAGCAGCTGGAGCCTCCAGCAGCCTAACGACGCTCAGCAGCAGCAGGCCATGAAAGTAGCTGACATCAACGCACTGCTTAGCAGCTGGAGCCTCAAGCAGCCTAACGACGCTGAGCAGCAGCAGGAGGAAGGCGCTGCCGGCAGCAGCCAGCAGGGCTCTGCCGCAGAGCAGCCGCGATTGGCAGAAGCAGCGACCACCAAGAGCTAATGCGCTACGGGGGCGGGCTTGGCTCCTTGCCTTTCTTTGAGCTGGTTGTGTGATATCGCCGATGCATGTTTTGCATTGTATGCTGGACGTGCTGCAGCCACCGTCAGCCACCCCATACGCAGCCGGGTAGTCATGTGCCTGATTGGCACACAGCTAGTCGCTTTACATTTTATCTTCATTCATTCGCGGTGCCAACCGCAGCTGGTTGCTGGTAGTTGTGTGCACATCCCAGCACAGCTCAACAACAGCGAGGCCCTTTGGCACTCTGAGCACGCTCCGCAGCTGAGCTGTCCTGCAAGCTGCCGCTGCCTAGTTGCGCTGGCTTTCCTTCTGTATTGTGGGTTTGCCCTATTGAAATACAATACGCAGCCAGTGTAGCTAGGTTGCAAGGGCAGCATAGCAATCGTCACAGATATCACAGCAACAGCATGGCAGCATGCGCTGCGACCCATGTGGTGCCAGTCGCTGGCACATCACCACACCCCTGTTGTGTGGGTCTCTTTGCTCCTCTGCGGGCGCACTTTTCAGAGCAGTACCTGCAGGGGAGTCGAGCCTCCAACACTGACGGGAGCCAGTGCAGGAGTGCACAGCCACCAAGTGGAGAGCGTCGACGACACCCCACCAGCATGTCATGTGCTGTCTGACATGACATCCAGCAAGTGTGGCGTTGGCAGTGGTTGGCACACGTACCTGGTTTGCCTGTTGCTACATACCATTGTGCAGTTTTTGCAGCCTGACCAGCCAGTAATTGTCTGTTGCAGAAGAAGTTGGACTACACGCAGTGTTGGGTATGGCTGGGATGCAGCAAACGGCCTGATACCTTCGTCAGTTCAGTCACTGCTCACACTGGCCCGTGAGCGGCTGTCCTGTGATGGATGGCGCTGATGCTATGGCTTGAATGGGTAATATGATGATGATGATGGATGAAGGTCAACAGTGTATGTGACCTCCAAAATGTGATGCCCAATCCATGAAGTATCTGAGGTTAGGATGTTGGACGACATCCAAATTGTGACTTTGTTTCTTGTCAAGTCTTGGGATGTGCGCAATGCATGCCAACATTCTGGAGCAGTGCTCCCTCCGCTTTCCGCCCCGGTGGGGCGCGGGGCCGATGGCGCTGATGCTATGGCTTGAATGGGTAATATGATGATGATGATCCAAATTGTGAAACTGTGAACAAAGTCAACCAGCTGTGCCTGCGTCCAGCGCTGCTGAGTCCGTTGTTGTTAGTTTACTGCAACAAAGGTGAAAGAGTCATGTAACACACTCCGCACCCTGCTTGCTTTTGTGTGCCCTGCTCTGCAAGTAGGGTGCTAAGCGTGAAGATATTGTTGCAGAATGCTTTGAATCATTTTGTAGTAGCGCTAGGCGAGAAACGTGTGGTCATTCTTGTCCAAGACAGCAGTACATTTTGGTTTGCGCGTCGTGCATACGCGCTGCAGTGGGTTGATATGCGCTTAACATAACAACAGGGCTCAAGGAGGGTTTAGAGACAGACAAGCCCAGCAACGTGGCAGCGCTGCAGGCGAGTGCTGCACTGCGACACCCATGAACAGAGAGACGCCTTGGCTGCGAATTGCACGTTGACACCTATCGCTACTGAGAAGACACCCCTTGCAAGCGTTGTCAAGCATCGCAGCTGGCTGGGTAAAGGTGTCAAACAGTAACCACCTGCACGGCACACCTGCGGCGCAGCCCCAGAGGTTGCTGCTTCTAACACTTGTCGCGCATGCAATTTGTTGGACTTTTTCAACCCAAAATCTATACGGAGCATGCACGCTTGTATGGCCTGCGATTATGAATGTGACAGAAACGGCCAGCACGTTCTGCCAGTGTAAGATGAGCTGCGCTGTACGGATGCTGGGGTTTATATGGTAATTTGTGCCGTTCCGTGTGGATGCCGTGCTTCTGGTCGGTGCATGGGTTTTGCAGCATGTCGCACAGCAAGCCGACCAAGAGCAAATTGCAATTCATTGTGTTCTGTATCAAACACAACCTGTACTACATCCTTGATGGGTGTGCCGCATCTACCAGGCGGCATAGTCAACCCTATGCGGCAAACACACCTGGTGGGCTGTGGGGCTCTGAGGTTCATGCATGCAGTGCTATGTCCTTCACACATGCACACAAAATTTCACGGCAGTATGGCGGTGTAAAAGATGGATTCACCGATTACCAAAGTGTAAACGCCAAAGAACGGAAACGGCTCCTGGGCTGGAGGTGTATGCAAAACGGCATACCTTCAATGCAATGCTGTGGTCTGGCGCAGTACCCCGTGGTAGTTCGCCATCCCAGTGGGTTGATGTTCCAAGGTTCTCATCAACACAACCCGCGCCAGTGGAGTCCGTCGAGCTGGCATGCCAACTCGGCTGCTGTTGACAGCCAGTGACTGCCAGTCTGGAGTGCACCACCGTGCTTGCATGTAATTGAACCCCGTGCTGGGAGCATCAGTACGTAATGACTAGAGTACTAGTGAGCCCCCGCAGCCTGCCAAGCTGAGCCTGACATCGTTTAAGGCACCCTTTTGCTGTGGGGCATGCATGCAGTGCTGTGGCCATCCACATCGTGTTAATCTGCCAGAAGCTTTAGAAATGTACTTCTGAGTGGCGCACTGGTCATGCTGACCACTGCTGGCGTACTCATCATGCTGCATGGCATATGCAAATGGCATTGCCAAAGCACAGCCTGCTCATGATGGAACCATATAAGCAAGCTGCAGCTGCGGTTGCCAACTTGGCGTTGAACCATCCCCTCATCATCAGCATGTTACCCAATTGAGCCGTCATGCTACGACAGCATCAACGCCAACACCAGTTGAATGCCCCTCAGGCTGGCACAGCATGAAAAGCCCAAAGCTCAGCAGGGCCGCCATGGCTTCATCGTCCAGCTACCGCACTTGCTTCACCAGCCACTCCATCCCTTCCTGCAGCCCTGCGCCGTCTTTCGCTGAGCAGCCCTGCACGCCAGCCATCAAGCCCAAATGCACAAGGGTCGTATGATGGCCAATCCACAAATCAATGGAGGGGTTTGGCAGGCACTCTTCACTGTAGCACATCACACCACCAAACTTGTGTATGCCGCGCATGCACTTCCTGGACATATCTCAAGGATAAACATCATAGGCAGCAGCAGCGTAAGCAGGAAGCTGCAACCAAGGCATGCCTGCCGGCGTCCCACCTGTATCTGCCATGGCCTGTCCCTGATCAGGAACAGGTTGAGCGACTCGGCTATGTCATCTGCTGACAGTGCTGCTAGCAGGTCCTGCTTGTTGGCCAGCACCAGCACAGGCACGCCGTTCATCTTCTCCTCCTGCAGGCAGCCAGGGGTGTACAGCAGGCCGCACAATGGTCTCAACTGACAGATTTTCAATGTCTTTGATAATGCTCATCCAGCAAAAGCATTGAAGGCAAAGCAGAGCACCCTCCTGCTTCCTCGACTGTAGTGTTCGTACCAGCTTGCTGGCAATTCACAGACCCTAGATAGCATTCCAGCTGTCATCGACGCAGCCACACTGCTGTAACCTCGCGCTCATGCTTGAACTGCTCCTTGTTGACGGCGCATCAGCGCAGCCGCCCAGCAGGCAGCAGCTGCCCGTGCTCAACTGTGCTGTGCAGCACATGTGCTCCGGGCTCGCCGGTGAGCCAGCACTGCTGAGCTGCAGCAGCTGCCTGCCTGCCACACCAAATGGTGTGCTACACTACCTCACCTCCAGCAGCTGCGCCAGTTCCACTCCACACTCATCAATGCGCTTGCGATCCGCACTGTCAATGACGTACACTAGTGCATCTGTGGAGTCAAAGTTATTGCGCCTGGTGGTGCATAGGGAACAGCAGCAGCAGCAGTGGCAAGGGCGGTTCACAAACTGCTGCTTGCATGAAGCTCCTGACGTGACAATGACCAACAAGCTAGTACAGTGTGGGGCGTAGCCGCTGCCGCAGCTGCTGCTGTGCCTGCCCTCACCAATATGGCCTGATGGACTTCTGCCCGCCTATGTCCCACACATTGAGCTTGAAGCCGTCATGCATCAATGACTTGATGTTGAAGCCCTGAAGTTGCAATATCCGTGTTGGTGTTATATTGCTGCAGTTATTTAGGCTGCTGCAAGCCTGCAGCTGAAGCGTGCTGTGTGTGTTCAGATCTGCAGCTGCTGACTGACACCTGGCAGCGCCGCACACAACACATGTATTCAGCAGTTGCCTAGGCATGTATACATTTTTCTATACTGTTCTGCATGGCGCACTTGTGTTGGCATGATGGTGCTGATATCTTCATCTGACAGCTTCTTCAGGATGGTCGTCTTGCCAGCATTGTCGAGGCCCAACACTAGTATACGAGCCTGCAGGCACGCAACTGCGTAGTTAATTAGCTGATTAGTGAGTATATCGTGTTGTTAGTCTACTTTGGATACATACCTCTCCCTCGCTTTTGCGTAATTTCCGCAAAAGTGCCAGCAGACCCTGAGTGTGAGCAGCAGCAGCTGTGCTTAGCATGCTGGGCTATCAATTGTCCATCTAGCACGCTAGAACTGCATTAGCTCATACCATGGTTACAAAGACGTTTTGCTAGGTGGCTGGTAGCCTTTCAAACCAAGCAGCGCTCGTGAGTACAGCAGCACAGTACAAGACCACGACCTCAGTGTTGGAACGTGCAGGCTCTTACAGTTGTACAAATATAGGGTTACATACAAAATTTCAACAGTATTGAAGCTAAAGCTTTGCTGAGGTGAGCTTGTTTTGGGATCGACCCTGCAAAGTGCTTGGTTGTGAGACCTGCACACCACGAGGATACGAGGATACGAACACGCGATTCAGCACCACAACTAATTTTTTTTGTACAGTTGAGTGACTTTCGGTTGCCCGCTGCAGTATAAACTTGGTTCAAGTGTCTGAGCCTCTTGCCGAGGCCTTTTCAGGAAGCTGCCTGAACCAGGACATCTTGGTATTGATTTTGTGTCTTATTAACATTCATTACACTCGGGATCAGCAGTAGCAGTGGCAAGTGCTTTATGCAGCTGGAACCTCTGGGTGTGGCACCAGGTGGGCTCGATCTCCCGAGTGCCGTTGGTGGAAACAGATTGGCTGAGGCATATATGTAGTGTCCTAGCTGGGGTGCCCCGAGCCGCTGACTGAGCGTCACCGATGGTCGTGATCATAGACATGAGGCACAGCAGCTCAGCCAACAACATTGCTGCAACAGCTACATTCACGCAATTGGAGCTGTGCAGGGCCCACCAAGAGGACGGCAGTGACTGATGCGCCCATTCCTGCCACAGCAGCAGGTGAGCAGCTCCAGGGGTGGGCATGCAGCCTAGCAGAGCAGCAACACAGGTGCCTTATTGATGTGGGCCATTGCTGGCAGCAGTCTACAGCCACGTCACTTGGAGCTGAAGCAATGAGTTCAGTGAAGCTCCTTTCCATTGGAGGTTGCAGTGCCAGCAAGCATGGCGGGCCGCCCTGCACTACTGCAGCAGGGATGCAGGGCAAGCACCACGATGCATTGCTCCGTTGCCTCATCAGCCAGGCAGAGCAAGCTTACTGTCAGCAACAATACAGTGTGCCACAGCCTTCATTGTTGCTGCGGGATTGGTCGTCCATTGGCGCAACTTCCCCTCATGCTGCGAGTATAACAGCAACCGCTCGCCATGGTCAATGCTCTGCGAGTGCTGGGGCATTGATGGAGCGAATGGTTGCTTCGACTGGGCACTTGCTTCAGGTCGTACTCAGCCCAGCCTCTCAGGGCGGCGCCTGGCTGTGCGGCAACTGACGCTCCTGTCTTGGCTGCTGTGGTGCTGTGCTGCGGAGGCGCAGGAGGCATGAATCCTCACGACAGGCAGCACTAGCTGCGACTAGGGTTTGGAGCTAGGGCTGCCGGCAGCAACAGCGGCAGCAGCAGCGATGGACGGCCCAGGCAGCGGCGGAGCCCACGGGGATGCAGGAAAGGCAGCAGCCAACGGCACGCCTGGCAGCGGCGGCAAGCAGCGGCCGTCTGACGCGGGCAGCGGCAGTGCAAAGCGCCGCGCAGGCAGCTACACGACCCAGCACCCGAACGACCCTGCTGCTGCAGCACAGGAGCTGCTTGAGAAGCTCTCCCTGTACGTCACCCAGCTGGGCGGCAGTCTAGGGGAGGGCTGGAGGTGTGACGTGAAGATAGTGACGGTGGCAGACAACGGCGAGACGGGGACGTGCAACGCAACGTACCTCACGCCCGCAGGGAAGCGCCTGCGCTCGCGCGGCGAAGTTGCAAAGCTGCTCAGGCTTGAGATGCCTGCAGGCAGGCCTGCAGGAAAGCTCGCCCCAGCATCAGCGTCAGCGTCAGCAGCTGCTGCAGCTGGCAGTGGGGCTGCGCATGGCGGCAGCAGAGGCCACCATTCACATGCGGGCGAAGCAGCGGCTGCTGCAGCAGCAGCAGGGCAGGGTGGTGGTGCAGATGATGAGGGCGGCAGCATGAGCAAGGCCGAGGCGCATGCTGCTGCTGTTGCGCGCACCAAGCAGATGCAGGCAGACGGTCTGTCGCTGCCAATGCAGCTCAAAAACGGCGTGGTGGTTGAGGCGCTGGGTGTGGTGGACCCTCGCCCGACGTTCAGCACGCCGCTCGGGCTCATGACGCCTGGGTTCAGGGCGGTTTTTAAGGACCCGGCAGCTGGCAGCTTTGTGTCTGAGATCAAGGCGCCACCAGGCGCCAAGCACCCGCAGTTTGTGGTCAGCTTGGCAGCTGGCCCTCAGGTGCTTGCAGGACTGTCAGAGCACCACAGCAGCGCAGCAGCAGGGCGCACATCTGTGCCCGGCCTGTCAGAGCAGCGGCAGGGCCAAGCAGATGCAGCAGGCAGGGGCGCGGCAGCAGCAGCAAGTGCAGCAGAGGCCACGCAGTTTGAGCTGGCGTCGGCACGCAACGCAGACATGGCTTGGGCTCAGGTGGTCGGCTTGCAGGAAAGGGCCCGCATGCAGGTGGATGCAGCAGCAGCTGCTGCCGACACCCTTGGCAGCGGCGGCAGCGGGGGGAGCGCACCCTTGGGCTCGCTAGACGGTGCTGCAGCTGCAGCAGCAGGTGGTGCAGCAGCGCAGGGCGGCAGCAGTCCTCATGGTGATGCTGCGCTGGACCCGCTGCTTGCGCAGCTGCTGTCCAAGGCAAACTCGCTGAAAGGCTGCTGGGGCAAGGCGATGTTTGGCCTCGCAGATGCTGATGTGTTGGCGCTGCTGGAAGCTTTGCCCGGCGCTGATGCGACGCCCAACTACCAGTTTGTGGATGAGCGGGGCGGCTGGGAGAAGGAACGCGAGTTTCTGGCAAAGGGCAGGTGGGCCAAGCGCAGCATGCTGCAGGCGGGCATGAAAAAGCCAGCCAGCAAGAAGCAGCACGGGCAGCAGCAGTCGGGCACTCCTGAAGCCGCAGCTGCAAAGGCAGCCCTCACTGCCGCAGCTCCTGGCAGCAACGGCGCGGCTGCTGCTGGTGCTGCGCGTGCTGGGGCTGCTGCAGGAAGCCGCAAGCGGCCGCACTCTGCAGCAGGCGGTGGCAGCGGGGGTGCTGCTGGCAGCGACAGCGCGTTGTTTGCGCCTGATGTTGCCAGCAAGCGCTACAAGGGCATGGGGAAAGAGGATCGTGAGGTGGCTGGTGCTGTGGATCACGTGCTCGACAAGATGATCCGGAGAGTCGAAGTGTGGTGGGGTCAGGAGGCAGCACGAGAAGCCAAGAAAGCAGAGAAGGCGCAGGCGCGGGCAGCGGCGCAGGAGGCCAAGAAAGCAGCAAAGGAAGCTGCGAAAGCAGAGGTGGGAGGACAGGGACATGATCCTTGGCTGCATGTGTTTGAGTGGACGGTCAGTGAGCAGCAGTGCACAGTCAGCAAAGTCCGTTTTCTGCAGCACAGAGAGCCAACAAGCAGCAGCTGCAGCTGCGCAGAGGGATGTAGGAATGCAAACCATATAACATGGATCTCCCGCCGGTGTTCCTTGTAGTTCCCATTCTGCTGTTGCGTCTGCCACAGGATGCGGTTGTTGACTGTGTCACCTGCTGCGCTGCTCCGCAGGGTGGTGCGGCAGCAGGCGCAGATGCTGCCACTGCAGCAGCAGCAGGTGACAAGCAGCAGAAGCCTGCAGCACCACTGCCGCCGCCCTTGCAGGAAGACCTTCAGCTGCCAGGGGCAACCAGCAGCCCTTCGCCAGCAGCAGCACCGGTGCTGAGTCAGCTCAATGGCAAGCAGGCGCACCAGCTGCTGCAGGTGTGGGAGTTTGCCTGCTGTTTTGGGCCCCTGTTGGAGCTGGGAGAGGTGCCGTCGCTGCAGCAGCTTGAAGCAGGGCTGCTGGGGTGCATCTCTCACACGGGAACCATGGCGAGCAGCATGCTGGCGCAGCTCTCTTCGGCAGCAGCAGCAGGCAGCGGCGGTGACGCGGGACCTGGCGCTGCCGCGCAACAGCAGCAGGAGTCGGAGGCCGACCCTGAAGTCACAGCAGCTGCAGCGGCAGCCGCTGCAGCGGCTGGAGCGGACTCCGAGGCGTTGCGTGCTGCTGCAGCCGCAGCAGCAAGCGCTGGGCAGGTGGCCTGGGGCGACGCTGCTGGCGCGGCCTGGGTGCAGCTGCACATATCGCTGCTGCGGCTGCTCGTGCAGGAGATCTTCGGCGCCGTGTCGGGCGCAACGTTTGACATCGCGGGCATGAAGGCTGCGCAGCTGCGGGACTTGCGCACCGCGATGCCGCACGTGGACATCACAACGTGGCCAGAGGCGGCGCGCCGCTACCTTGCCGCTGCTGCGACGGCGACGTTCCTGGCGCAGGGGGAGCCGAAGAGCTCGGCCACGGGCAGCAGCGCGAAGGAGCTGGACCTGCCGGGTCACCTGCGTTGCATGGAGGTGCAGGACTGGGCGCAGTACCTGTGCGGCGGGCTGAACATGCGGGACCTGGTGTCGCGGGTGGCGCTGCTGCCGCAGGTGCGTGTGCTAAATAAGTCAGCTGCCCCTGCCGCAGCGTTTGTGGGTGATGCAACGTACCAGCAGTGGTGATTGTGCTAGCAGTAGATGCCTGGAAGTGGGCAGGGGGCTCTGCTGATGGTGTTGTGTTGATTTGCAGCTGGGACGACAAGACTGCTGCCCCCCCCCCCATCTGGCAAGGATGGTGGATGCACACACACCGCCCGCATTGCGTTGGCCTGCGTCAGCTCAACCTAACGGCAGTCAATGGGCCGTGCCCTGGACCAGCGGCCGGTGCACATGCTTGTGTTTTGCCGAATGGTTGTTCATGGCCGTCTTGCTGCTGATCAATTGGCTGTGTGCGCGCCTGCAGGGCAGCAGCGAGACAGCGGCTGAATGCCTCATGATGCTGGACGATGCCAGCGCTCTGGCTGCAGCAGAGCAGCTGGTGCAGCAGCTGGCAAAAATTCAGCAGCAGCAGGAAGCTGGTGCCCCCGATGTCATGCAAGTCGATGCTGCAGGTGTGTGCGCTGTTGAGAATCGCATGGCGCATTCAAGGAGTCTGCAGCATGCTGCACTTGTACGCGAGTGCTTGTTCCACACTTTGCCCGTGGTCCTTTTTTGCATCACCACCTGCTCCTCATGCCTCGACAGTTCTGCAGTGCGCCGCTCAAGAGGTCAAAGGTTTGCGCCTGTGTCACTGTCTTGCACTGCTGCAGCGGCATGTGTGGCTGCTCGTTGCGCAGGCGGTGAGCAGCAGCCAGCAATAGACCAGCAGCTGCTGGGCCGGCGGCTGCTGCAGGCTCTGGTTGCTGTTTGGGGCGACAAGTCCAGGAACAACAGCGGCACACGCATGTGCTTCTATGCTCAGGTGAACACACTTGCTTGCAGCTGCTGCAGCACGTGTGCGGCTCTGCTACGGTGTTACTGTGGGGTGCCAGCGGTGCCAAATTTCTGTTCCCATTGATTGCGGCACGAAGGCTATCATTTCCCGCCGCCGCCGCTGCTGCTGCTGCTGCGGCTGCTGCTGGCTGTCTCAGACACGCGCCGACCCCCATTGTCCATTGCATGATGCTGCTGTCATCACCAGTGCTGCTGCTGCTGCTGCTGCTGCTGCTGCTGCTGCTGCTGCTGCTGCTTGGTGCTGTCAGGAGCTGAACCCCAAGCTGGGCCGTGCGCGTGGCCTCGACCTGCACAGCGTGGCGGCACGGCTGGAGCAGGGCCTCTACCAGGCGACGGGGCAGCCCCTGCAGGTGGGGAGCACGGCCGTACACTGCTTGCGCATGGATGCTTGGATGCTTGTCCGTGTGTGGACACTCTGCTAGGTGCAGCTGCCACCTTCCTGCCTGCAGCTGGCGCGTCTCAAATGGCGTCGGCCGGCTGTCGCGCTGCCTGCGGTGCCCATTCTGCTGAGCTTGGCTCATGGCTGTGGGGTGAGGCGTCCCACGCATGCCAGCGCACCAGGCACTGGTCCCTCGGTCCAGCGCGCTGACAGCTGCCGCTGCCGTTGCCGCTGCTGCTGCTGCTGCTGCCGCACATTTGACCGTCGGGGCAGGCCCTCGCTGCTGACGTGGCGCTGGCGTGCGACCTCTGGCGCGACGCCTTCAACACCTTTGACATGAGCCACGAGGAGGGCTTCAGGACAGCCGACAGCCGCCTCGCAGACGCGGTAGAGGAGCAGCTGCAGCAGCTGCTGGCGGAGGCACAGGCTGGCAGCAGCCTGGCGGGTGCTGCTGGGCTGCATGATGGCCAGCCTGCGGGAGCAGCAGCAGCTGCAGCAGCGACAGCAGCTGGTCTGGCCAGCAGCAGTGTTGAGGCGCAGGCTGATCCTAGTCAGCCTGAGGCGGCAGCCGCAGCTGCAGCGCAGGGTGTTGGGGCTGCCGATGCTGCTGATGCTGCTGGCTCCGGGCAGCAGCCCGCTGGAGCAGCAGCAGGAGAGGCTGCTGATGCTGTAGATGCCATGGATGTTGATCCGTCTGGGCAGCAGCAGCAGCAGCAGCAGCAACCGGGGACCAGCGCAGCAGCAGCCAAGCCTATCCAGCAGCAGCAGCAACCACTGGTACAGCTGCTGCCGCAGCAGCAGGCGACGGACATCTCCATCAGCCGTCATGACCGGCAGCAGCAGCAGCAGGATGCAGGTGCTGCTGAAGGCGATGCAGCAGAGGCTGAGGCAGAAGCTGGTGCTGAGCACACCGACCCCCATGGCCTGCAGGACCCTAAACGGCCGTTCAACCCCTTGGCTGGCTGCAGGGTATGCTGGAAAGAGGACGACAATGCCAAGTTGCTGCTGTGTGACGGCTGCAACGACGAGTACCATTGCTACTGCGTCACGCCGGCACTGCTGGATGTGCCGGAAGGCGACTGGTACTGCCCCGTGTGCAGCAGCAGCAGCAGCAGCAGTAGTGCTGCTGCTGATCCTGCAGCGGGCACTGCAGAGCCAGCTGCAGCAGCAGCAGCAGCAGCAGCAGCAGGTGGCCGCGGCAGCAGCACGGCCAGCTGGGACTTGGCTGCGTCAGCGCAGCTGCCGCAGGTGGCTGGCAGCAACAGCAGCAGCGACGTGGCGGCCTGGTCGCGGCCCGGCATGCAGTACATCCGGGAGCTTGTGGGCACTGCGCAGCAGCTGGGGTCTGTGCCGTATGGCAGCTGGCCTGCTGCTGCCCGGCTGGACCTGCTGGTGCTGCTGTGCGAGATGCTGGCAGCCAGCCACACAGGTAGGGCACGTGGTCGAGCTGCGGGGTGGCTGCTGTGTGCCTGCAGGCTTGACAGGCTTTCTGCTGCTGCTGCTGCTGCTGCTGTGCGGGGTGCCTGATGGGTGCGGCACCGGGTGCGCTGGACTGTTGTGCAACATGTCTGGACGTGTTGTGCTTCCCTGTTGTGCCCTGCAGGCCGCCGCTTTGTTGAGGAGCGCATGGAGGCCAAACGCGACATTATCACCTGCCAGACTGTGTCAAAAGCGCCACCAAATCACAGCAAGATGTGTCTGGCTTCCCTGTTGTGCCCTGCAGGCCGCCGCTGTGTTGAGGAGCGCATGGAGGCCAAACGCGACATTATCACCTGCCAGACTGTGTCACAAGCGCCACCAAATCACAGCAAGATGTGTCTGGCTTCCCTGTTGTGCCCTGCAGGCCGCCGCTTTGTCGAGGAGCGCATGGAGGCCAAACGCGACATTATCACCTGCCAGACTGTGTCACAAGCGCCACCAATCACAGCAAGATGTGTCTGGCTTCCCTGTTGTGCCCTGCAGGCCGCCGCTGTGTTGAGGAGCGCATGGCGGTCAAGCCCGACATCGTAACCCACCACAACGCGCCAAAAGCGCCACTGCATCACAGCAAGTTGTGTGTGGCTTCCCTGTTGCGCCCTGCAGGCCGCCGCTTTGTCGAGGAGCGCATGGAGGCCAAGCGCGAGGCCAAGCGCCGCATGGCGGAGGCGCGCGCGCGCATCAACCGGGCCAAGAAGGAGGCGGCAGATGCAGCCAAGGCGGCGGCGAAAGAGGCGCGCGCGACGAAGAAGGCAGCCGCAGGCGGCGGCTCTGGGGCTGCCGCGGGCGGCAAAGGAGACGCCGCGGCAGGTGAGGCTGGACGCTGTGGTGTGACGCTGTTTGCGCAGCAGTTGCGGCTGCGGCAGCCGCAGGACAAGGCGTATCGCATCCGTTACAGCATAAGCACAAAGCTGGGCTGAGGGCGGTGTGGCTGTTGCGGTGTTGGGCAACAGTCAGCATGCGACGAGCAGGCGACATGCTGTTGTTGTGAGGGCGCCTCTAAGTTTGATGCCTTGTCGCACGGGGCCGTCAAGCCTCACATCTGCACCGCTCTGCGCTGCCATTTCGCACATTGCGTGCCACTGCAGAGGAGTCCACAGGTGCAGCAGCAGGCAAGGCAGCCAGCAGCACAGCAGGCAGCGCCAAGGGCAAAGGCAAGAAGGCGGCCGCAGCGGCGGCGGCGGCAGCAGGTGGCAAAGCCACGCGCGCTCACGGCGGCGCAGAGGAGCCGTTTGATGAGGAAGCCGAGCTGCGCAGCATCGCCATGCAGCAGCAGCTCATGGAGCTGGCCACAGCGCGGCGGCTGTGCTTGGGCCAGGACAGGTACCATAACACGTACTGGCTGCTGGGTACCAGCCAGCTGCCGGTCGCTGGAGGGTCCTCTGCTGCCGCTGCCGCTGCCGCTGCTGCTGCTGCTGCTGGTGCTGGCAAGCCACCTTCCGGCCCCAAAGGTGGTCACAATATTCAACTCCATCAGCAGCAGCAGCACGGGCACGCTGGCGGCAGCGGCATCAGCAGCAGCATTGGCGTGATGGGGACGTACGGGGTGGTGATGGTGCAGCCATCCAGTCCTGCAGACATGGCTGCAGCAGTACGGTCGGCCAAGCACGGTGCAACCGCAGCAGCGGCACGCGCAGCAGTGGCTGCTGCTGGCGGCAGGGATGCGGCAGATGGGACGCCGCCACGGCTGCTGCCGCCGCCGACACCTGCAGCAGCTGCAGCAGCAGCTGCTGGTAAGGGTCCGTTGCGGCTTGCTCTGCAGCCCAACCACAGCAGCAGCTGTGATCAGGCAGGCAAAGCGCTGCAGCGGCTGCAGCAGCAAGGCGGTGCAGCAGGTGAAGCAGGTGAAGCAGAGGAGCCTCCTTGGGGGGTGTTTCAAACCCTTGCTGAGGTGGATGCTCTGCTGGAGTGGCTGAACCCTCAGGGCACTAGGGAGGCAGCCCTGAAATCAGCGCTGCTGAAGGTGCGCGACAACATGCTGCTATTCGCGCCCGCTCCAGCCACTGCAGCAGCAGCTCAGCAGCAGGACGCGGATGAGCAGCCGAAGAGCAGCAGGGCAGGGTCTCCAAGCACAGCAGCAGCGGCAGCAGCAGCAGCAGCAGCAGCAGCATCGCCAGCGGAGAACAGGCACCCCAAGATGGTGCTGAAGTTCAAGCAGCGTGCATCAGCAGACGGCAGCGGCAGCGCCGGTGAGCTGGCAGCAGCAGCAGCAGCAGCAGCAGCAGCAGCAGCAGCAGCAGCACCCCAGCAGCAGGCGCTGGTGCCGCCGGCGCTGCTGGCGCTGCAGCCGCAGCTGCTGGCAGCGGCGGCGGCCGCAGACGATGCGGCTGCGTCAGCCGCGCTGCGCGTGCGGCTGCGTCACTTCTTGGACGGCATCCCCGAAGCCAGCCTGCACGAGTTCTGGGGCAGCGCGCTGCGGCGGCAGGCCTGGTATGCTGCGCTGGCGTGCGCGTCCAGCCCTGCCGCGTTCTCTGCGTTGGTGGCCATGCTGGACCTCATGCTGCTGTCCGACAGCTGGCGCATGGGCTGGCAGGTCTGGGCGCTGCCAGCTCAGCATCCGGGGCTGGTCAGGACCTGGCCGCAGGTGTGGTACAGGTTTTTGGGGCTCGAGGCGTCAAAGCGGCCTGGGCTGCCGACCCGCATGCAGAAGGACCGCGCGCAGGAGCTGGCCTGGCGCGCGCAGGCGGCTGGCCAGGACGTCAGCGAGCAGCAGCAGCAGCTGCTGCAGCAGCTGCGGCGGCAGCAGCAGCAGCGGCTGCAGACGCAGGCGCTGCCGCGCAAGCGGCAGCGGCAGGAGGTGCACTATGCGGATCTGGAGGATGACGAGTCCGATATGGAGAATGGCGAGGAGCAGCAGCAGCTGGGCAGCAGGCGGCAGGCTGCCCTGTACGGCTCCCGGAGATCTACCAGAGACCGACAGCAGCAGCAGCAGCAGCTTGATGATGATATGTTTGTGCGTGGAGGCCGAGCTGCAGCTCGCGCAGCGGCTGCTGCAATTTCACAGCAGAGTAAAGGCCAGGATGCGCCGGCGGCAGGTCGGCGACGTGCTGCTTCAGACGACGAGTTTGACTATGAGGACGAGAGTGAGGAAGATGAAGAAGACGACGATGCAGCGGCGGCAGCAGCAGCAGAGCAAGAGCAGCGGGATGCGGAACTGGCTGCTGCTTTAGCAGCGCAGGAGTGTGGGCACTACCCTCGCAGGGCAGCAGCTGTGGCAGCTACCCGAGCGATGGCTTCAACAGCTCATCATCAGCCGCAGCACACTACTAGGAGTGGTAGAGCTGCTACGCGCAGCAGTGGTAGGCAGCAGCCGGCAGGCAAGCAGAAGCAGGTGGCAGGCAGGCAGAAAAAGGCTGCCGCGCGGAAGCAGAAGCAGCCCGCAGGGAAGCGCGGCCGGGTACACCACAAGCACAGTGACAGTGAAGATGAGGAGGAGTTCTCAGAGGAGCTGACGGATGATCACAGTGAACCTGAGGATGAAGACAGCAGTGGTGACCTGGCAGACCCGCAGCAGGAGGAAGCTGAGGAGGCAGAGGCAGCAGCCTCGCCACCTGCTGCTGCTCCTGCTCCTGCTGCTGCTGCTCCTCCTGCGGTTGGCAGGAGGAGACTAAGTCTGAAAGGCAGCAGCAATCCAGGAAAGCAGTCTGCAGCAGCAGACAGCAAGCAGCATGGGCAGCAGCAGCAAGAGGCAGCAATAATCCCGCTCACAAGCGCAGCGCAGCTGAGCTTGAGCCAGCGGCAGCAGCAGCCCCTGCTCCTGCAGAGCCAGCAGAGCAGCCGCCAGCAAAGAAGCACAAGGGTGCCAGCGCGGCCGGTGCTGCAGCAGCAGAGCCACCGCACAAAGCAGCAGCAGCCGCTGCCGTGCAGGAACCGATGCCTGCAGCCCCGTCACCGCCTGCACCAGCAGCATCACCACCCGCAGCAGCAAAGCCAAAGCCAAAGCTGACGCTGAAGACTAAGCAGCCGTCCAAGGCAGAGGCCCTGCAGAGCTTCCTGGGAGGCACTGTCGCGACTCTGTCCGGCAAGGCCACAGCAGCAGCAGCAAGCAGCAAGCCGGAAAGTGGCAGGTCAAAGGCGCCTCCGCCTCTGCAGGTGGGAGGCAGCGCAGCTCCTGCAGGCGGCGACGGCCTGCCACGTGCCGACTCCGGCGGCGTGGCGGCGCGGCAAGCGCTGCTGTCGCCCAAGAAGATGCTGCTCGAGCGGCACAAGGAGGAGACGCAGCTGCAGCAGCAGCACCATGCAGCGAAGCCGAGCGGCGGGCAGCAACAGCAGCAGCAGCATGCGGCTGGGGGTGCCGCAGCAGGGTATGGGCATGGTGGGGGTGCGGCGGTGGGTGGCGGCCATGGCAGCAAGGCGCGGCAGGCTGCTGAGCACAAGGCGCTGGTGGACCCGACGCGCGCCGCACGGGACAAGCTGGCGATGTCGGACGAGGACGACGACTGAGGGTGCATCCTCTCTCTGCCTGGTGCTGCACAGCGGTGCATGCATGCCGTCACAGTCGCATGTGCATGTAGAGCGTACGCGTGCGTGGAGGCGTAGAGCGTGGCCTGAGGGTGTGGTCGCACTAGGTCGAGCATGAGGATCCCTCTTCCTTTCTGTTGCTCCTGTGGGGCGCGGATGCCTCTCCCTTCCGCTCCTGTGGGGTGCGGGACTGATGATGTTGACGCCATTGCTTGGCTGGGTAACATGATAATGATGGGTTGAGGATGGTGATGCCCCGATGCCGCACACCTGTCATCGAGCAGCATGATGACACCGTAGTCACGTAGTCACAGTTGCTGGGGTGGTGTGTTCAGGTCCAGCTGCGCTGCAGGTTCAACATGCTCAAGGTGCTGCAGCTGCTGCCAGCGGCCAACAGCTGTTGCGGTGCCGGCATGGAGCATGTGCGAGTGCCACACTGACGCCGGTGCGCTGCGTCACCTGCTGCAGATATAGCTCATGCTGCCACTTTTGGTCTCCCAGGCCTGCCAGTTGCAGCTAGCTCTAGAGCTCACAGATCTATGAGCACGGCTAGCACGTGAAGCCCGCTCTTGTACAAGCAGACGCCAACCCGGTCGAGTGCGGTGAAGGCTGTCATTGCTGGAGTGGGCTGCGGCAGCCAGTGTTGCTCTGCCTGCTTGGCCCCGGTCCAGAGGCTCCTGCTCAACAGGCAGCTGTATGCCGTGCAGCTGGAGCAGCAACTTAGCCACATCTTAACAAGGTAGAGCATGCCGTCCAGGGTATTAAATTTGCGTTACTCATCACAAAGATGCCGACCACCATGGAACAGTCCATTGGTACACCGGTGGTCCATACAGGCTTCTGCAGCAAGCAGAATTTCAAGCAATCGCAGCTGTGCTGGCTGGACATAATCCTGCTGTGCTTCAGAAGACGTCAAAGTACTATCCAAGTGACTATCTTGCCTATTGTACGTGAACGCAGCCGTTGCGGCGCAAGATTCAGTGCACCAAACACCGACATCAGCCTTGCCATTCCGACAGCATGATGTATACATTGGCCACGGTGTATGGGTGGTGCCGCTTGCAGCAACCCTGTGATAATGCGATGCACCGTACTGATTTGATCCGTTGCTGTCATGACAGTGCTCGAGGGGGTCAACATCAGTGTAACGACCGTTCAAAAAATGTGGAACGGTCACATGTATGTAGGTACGTTGATTTGTTCAAATTGCTTCTTCACGCCTTCAACGATAAAGTCGCTGGAACCGGCTGCAGGAAGACAAGCCACGTACTCCCAGCAGACCTGCAGGTCCCTGCATGCTCAACCATTGCTTCGCTTTAAGAGCTATAATGAAATGAGGGTTCGAAATGAATATTGCAGCTGAATATCTGCCTGAGGAGGCTGGATGTTGAGGGACATGCCAACAGGAAAGCAGCGGGCTGCAGACCCAGGCCTCAGTCCGGAGCTGGTGGCACTGATAAAAGACTTGTGTCCGCTTGAGGCCCCTCCTCAGCCAGCAGTTCAGTGGTCAGCTGCAGCCAGGAGCAGGAGGCCCAGCCCTGGTGCAACGGTAGCAGCTGCAGCGGCCAGAGCAGTGGGCAGGCCTCATGCAGGGAGCAATGGCAATGGGTCGCCCAGTGCAGGCAAAGTAAGCAAAATTGCATAATACAGCACTAAAATGCATTGCTGCCTGAACTGGCAGGCAACCAACACTGCTGTTCAATCACCCAACCGAATGTGCGCACAACAGCAATGTGGCAACCACTCTGCAGACTATCAGACACCCTGCGCTGTGCTTGAAGCTATGTTCAATCTGCTGAACCGAATGCAGAGTTCCAGCAGCATTCCATCCTCTGCAGCAACAACTGCTGCTGCCAGTGTACAGCCAGGTCAGCAAGAGAGGGGGCAGCACTGGAGCAGCTACGCTGCCACGAAAGGCAGCAGCTGGAAAAGCTAAAGCAGCTTAGGCAGCGCCGCCTTGCACAAAAACTAGAAGAGGAGCGGCAGCAAGCAGAGGCACTGTACAGCTCTACGCACACAGCAGCTGCTGCCCATCCTGCAGCACCAGCAGGCATAACAACAATGCTGCAGCATCAAGTGCAGCAGCAGCAGCAGGCCAGCAAGCAGCAGTCACCCAGCAGGTGTACGCGCAGCCGCTCACCTGCTGCAGCTCCTATTGCAGCAGGCAGGCCTGCAGGAGTGGCAGCAGCAGCCCCAGCAATGGCACTAATCACTCATGGCAGGAGTGGAGGGAAGCTGCAGCAGCTGCTCAACCCCTCAGAGAGCTTGCCTTCCTTTAGCTCAACAGCTGGAAAGGAGGCAGCACGAGGCAAAGTCAGCAAGAAAGCAGCGGCAGCAGCAGCCGAGAAAGCAGCAGCGCGCCATGCTGGCGCCGCTGCCGAACTTATAATACAACGCAGGTACCAATTGATGAAGTGCCACAGCAACAAGCAGCAGCAGCAGCACCAGCATGTGATTCCAGCAGCCAGCCTTCTGGTGATGCAGCAACACAAGCAGCAGCAGGAAGCCCGCTACCTGCTGATTATGACAGCCATCATCAGCGGCAGCTCGAGCAGCGCACAGCAGGAGAAAGTGCAGCAGGTTCAAGCCTTTCACCAGCAGCCCGCAAGAAAGCAGCGGCAGTAGCCACACCAGCTGTATACGACAAGCCTTGGCGCGTGAACATGAAGCCACACACTGGAAGCCAGCAGCCTGCAGCAGCTGCTGCTGGTGGTGCTGGTGAGGCAGCAGCAGCAGCGTCTGCGGGTGCGCGCCTGCTGGCTGCAGCTGCCGGCGCCGCGCAGCCTGTGGTGCTGAAAAGCAAGAAACGTACGCCTGAAGAACAGGCGCAGCTGCAGGTGAGAGCGGGAGCATCGCTGTAGTGCTTGTCTTTGCAGCTTGCTGGCTGCAGGTTTCAGCAGCACACATGGGCTGGACTGCAGTGCTTGTATTTGACGGATGGCACGAGGGTGGGGTGGCTTGCTTGTGCATGCACGAGGGCGTGATGCTTGGACTTGAGTGCTGCGTTGGCAGGCTAGGGGCTGAGGGCTGGCACCTGTACACTGGTACAGTACCTTGCTGATGCTGCACACAGCAGTGCCCCGCACATGCGGCTGTGTGAGCGACTGAGCTGCTGTACCTGCTGGTGCTCAGCTGCAGTTTGGATGTGTTACATATCTGAACCCTCTTCTTAAAATTTGACCTGCACTATGCCACTCTGAGGTGCTCTGCGGCGTGCGTGGAACCTCATCAACACATGCTGCTCGCCCTGCTGCTCATGCGCATGCTCTGTCTGTGATGCGCTCCACTCAGGACTTCATGGCTGCCAATCACCAAAAGCACCTGCAGCAGGAGCGTGAGCAGAGGCAGAGGCAGGCGGCAGCAGCGGCGCAGCGGCAGCGCACCAAGGAGCTGGCAGCACAGCAGCGTGAGGTGAGCCGGGCGCACCAGCAGCAACGGCAGCAGCAGCAGGACGGTGTGCAAGCGCGTGTTGCTGCAACTCAGGCAACGAACATGGGATAAGTGCCCATACATCACTCAACGGCTGCAGCTGTTGCAGTCCAGGCAATGGACAGCGCATTTCACCACAGCAGATTCGTTGAGATGTGGCTGCAGCGCCGACGTCAATCGCGCCCTGAGGATGGCCAAATGCTGCCATTGCATGCTCAGTCATGCGTCAGTTGCGCATGTACGTGTTCTTACTACATTACAACATCGGATTGTCCCCGCAGGCTGCTCGGCAGCACCAGCAGCAGCTGGCAGCAAGGGAGGCGGCTGGCTGGCAGCCTGAGCGCTCCTGGCGTGGCGTCCTCACCCCCAGCACCGAGGCCTCACACCAGTCCCTGGACGATGACAGCTTCCAGCAGCAGCAGCAGCACCACCAGCAGCGGCAGCACACCAGCAGCAGCAGGCGCAGCAGTGGCCGCATCCGTTGCCGCCAACGCTTGTCGAGCCCTGGCGGCAGCAGCAGCAGCAGGGGTGGCCTCCCGTGCATGCCGCCGCTGATTCCCCGGACGGCGCCGCTGCTGTGCGGCAGCCTGGCTCGGCACCCCAGCCAGCAGCTGCGGTGCATGGCAGCATGGAGATGCGCGGCAGCGTGGAGTGCAGGGCAGCCAGTGCTAGCCCTGACAGGGGGATGCACCGTCCTCTGCGCGGCTCGGGCGGTGGAGCCCGCAGCTCGGGGGGTGGCCTGCCGCATGGCTCTCAGCGCACCAGGGTGGGTGCCGTGCCGCGCCTGGCTGGGCTGTTTGTACATATGCGTATATCTAGCCTGCAGCTTTTCAGCTCATCCCTCGTTGGCTGCATTGAAATCCGCCCTCGCTCTGTTCACTGGCTGTGCCCGAAATCGTCAATCTGCTGCGATGCTGTCTTGGTACTGGCACTCTGGCAACGGCTGACGTTCCCCGACCTGCTGTCTCGACCTTGCTGCCGCGCAGGATGTGTCCCCAGGCAAAGCATACCTGCAGGACCGCCAGGCGGTGCTGGCAGCCAACCGCATGGCGAAGCTCGAATATGAGCAGCGCCTGCACGCCAGCGCCGCGCGCAGCCCTGCCTCGCCCATAGCAGCGGCAGCTGCCGGCCGGTATGCTGCCCTTGGCGCGGATCAAGCGGCAGCGGCAGCGCCTGAGGCGGCCGCGGCCACTGCTGTGTGCTCGGCAGCAGCAGCGACGCCAGCCGCGCCAGCAAGCGGCATGCTAAGCAGTGGCATGCGCAGCCACGGCAGTGCGAGGGCGATGCTGACGCCTGAGAAGGTCAAGCGCCTGGCAGCATCGGCATTGCGCAGCAGCGGCAGCAGCAGCGGCAGCAGCAGCAAGCGCGGCTCTCGCACACCTGGCTCAGCCCAGAGGCGAACGCGCAGCAGGCTGCAGCGCGGCGGCACAGCAGACCAGCAGCAGCCAGGGCAGCGGCAGCGGCGCCGCCAGTTGCCGCAGCAGCACACGCCGGGAGAGCAAGGTGAACTCCTGTACAAATCAGACTTTGAAATCTACGAAGATCAGGCAGACAGCGTGGCTGCTGTTGATCGGAGCCCTGGCCCCATGAAAGATCAGCAACCTGCTGACGCTGCTGCTGCTGCTGCTGCTGATGGTGGAGCTGCTGCTGCCGCCGCCGCAGCACCTGCGGAAGACTCCAGCCTGGCTACTGCCCGGTTCTGGGTGGGTAGCAGCAGCGTGTGCAACAGCTCGCCTGCTAGATGATCGTCTGTCACACCCACTCTGTCGTTCTCTGGTCTCTTTTCACTCTTACGATGTTTGCTTGCTGTGCTGTGCGTGTATGTGACCCGCACCCTCGTGCTAGCACGCAGCCAGCTGACGGCCCGTGTTGTGCCTCCCGCTGCAATCAACGCGGCTTGCTGCTGCGTTCGCACCTCACACGCAGGCGCAGCAGCACGAGGCAGACCGCAGGCATGCCAGCAGCAACGCCATGATCCAGCACCTCAGGCAGAAGGGCATGGAGATACAGTGGCGCATGGACCGCATATGCAGCAAAATCCTCAGCGACCAGCAGCAGCAGCAGCAGCTGCTCAGGCAGCAGCAGCAGCAGCAGCAGCAGCGGCAGCTGGGACTGCATGCTGCACATTCCAGCCTTGCTGCTAGCTGCGCGCAGCTACCCGATCTAACGCTGCAGGGACCACAGGAGGTGGCGGTTAGGCTGCTGGCAATGCTGGACCAACAGCAGCAGCAGCAGGGGCCAGCAGCACCTCAGCAGGCACAGGAGGGTGCCAGCACACAGCAACAGCTGCAGGCGCGGCAGCTCCTGCAAGCAGCAGCAGCAGCAGCGGAGAACATGTGACAGGACAGGCTGGTGCTGTGGCAGTGGCAGCAGCAGTGGCGGCAGCCATTGCTGCTGAGCGCAGCGGGCAGCTGTCGGCAGAGGGCAGCAAGGCGTGGCAGCAGAGGCTGCGGGAGCAGCTGCTGGGCAGCGGCAGCGCTGAGCCTGCTGCCGTGGGCCTGAAGCAGGAGCAGCAGCAGCTGCAGCAGCAGGCGTGGGTGGCAGCCACAGCTGCTGGCCAGCACTGCGACCCGTCATGGCTGCCACCCACATCTCACACCATGCAGTGGCCTCTGCACGATCAGTCGGCACAGCAGCAGCAAACGCAGCAGCAGTACAGCCAGCCGCCACCCCTGTCCGACCTGCTGCCCCGCTCCCAGCGCAACACCACCAGCAGTGGCGGCTATGCAATCACTACAGCCCCAGATGAGGCCGTTGAGGGCTTCTGCGGCAGCTTGAGGTCGGATGAGGCTCTAAACCTGGACTTGAACGGAGACACGCTTCCAGTATGTGCCAGCGCGGGTGTTGCCAATGGTCTTGAGGGCAGCAGCAGCAGCAGCTGCTGCGGCGCAGGGCTGTGCGCAGCAGTGCAGGCTATGCAACCACCTGGGGCTATGCGAGTGACAGCAGCAATGACAACAGAGAGCAGCAGCGAGCACAACACAACGCGGCGTACAGCGACAGCAGCACTGACAGCAGCCCGCTGCCCAGCCACACTGGCAGTGCTGCGCCAGCGGTGCGCAGCTCTCAGTTGCAGCAGCTGTCGTTCGTGGGTGCGTTTGACCATCTTGAGGTAGCCGCGGAAGAGGCAGCAGCAGCAGCAGCAGAAGACGGCCAGGCTGGCTCCGACAGGGAGTTCGGCCTCTCGCTGCAGCAGCACCTGCTGGGGTGCAGCAACGCAGGCGGCATCGGCAGAGGGGAGCCGCTGCGTGCCTCCTTCAGCACTTCCGCAGCAGCAGCAGCGGCAGCAGCACACCCCGATGCTGAGCCGCGGCCGCCGCCGCAGGAGGCACCCCCGAGCTTGCAGATGCACCAGCACCTGCGCCCGCTGTCCCTCGCCGTGCTGCTGCGGGCGACGAAGTGGTGACGTGGTACAGCGCTGTCGGTGGCTCCATCGACTTTGGCAGCCCTGAGCCACCCAGCCCTCAGGATGAGGCGTCGATCAAGGCCGCTGCAGTGCTGCGAGCAGCAGGCAGCTCAACGGCAGCGACGGTGGCAGCAGCAGCTCGTCAGGAAGCTGCTGCTGCTGACAACGCTGGTGCTGATTTTGAGGGGCTGCAGTATTCCTCAGAAGAGGAGGATGGGGACGAGTATGCTGCAAGGGCCTCGACAGAGGCGGCAGCAGCAGCAGCGCTAGCAGCAGAAGCGAGTGCTGCAAGCAGCAGGCAGCGGCGTCGCTGGGACCGCAGCTGGCAGCAGCTCGAGCCTGGTGCGCTGCTCGAGGTGCAGCCAGGAGAGCAGCAGCGGCAGCGTGCTGAGGCACGGCAGGACGGGGAGGTGCTGCCTGGCTGGCCTGCCAGGCCCTCCTGGGCTGCTGCCGGGCTGGGGGGCTACAGGTGGGGTGCCGTGGGTTGAGCTGCAAGGCTCTGCAAGCTGGTTTGAGCAGTCGCGCGAACAGTAGCTTGTGCCGTGAGCTGCCTTGCTAGCCTGCGTGAAACTGGGTATGCAGCCAAAGGTTAGTTGCAGACAAGCGTGCATGGCATGAAGTGAGATAGGTTGCAGCACCTGCTACTGTGCCTGACACTCGTGCTGCTGCTGCTGCTGCTGCTGCTACTGCTGCTGCTGCTGCAGGTGGGATGCACTCTCCTCCAGCCTGTCCGCCGACAGCAGCAGCGACGACGAGCGGGCCTCAGCAGCGCTGCCGTGCGAGCAGCTCGTGCAGCAGCACGAGGCGCTGCAGCGGCAGCAGCAGCGCGCATGCCTGCCGCGCCACGACAGGGCGCTTGCAGCGGACCCCGAGCACCAAGCACGGCAGGCCCGCCTGGCGATACGCGGCATGGCGGCGGCTGACAGCGAGGACGATGCTGACGAGCAGCGGGCGCTGGCGCTGCAGTTCGAGCAGCCCGCCAAGAAAGGTATGCCAGTGAGGCTGTGGCGCCAACAGACGTGAGGCTCGATCAGAAGATGGCGTGCATGCAAGCCTGTGCATCCGACCAATGCGGCTCCTCTCGGCGACGACTTACAAGTCACATGCATAATGTTGGTCTGAGTGTTGTTTAACATGCACCACCAATGTGCTGACACTGACCCGGTTGCATCGCCGTGGTGGGCCCTGCGCGCGGCTGCGCGCCCTGCAGGCGACCCCAACAGCATCATCAACGTGTTCCTCAGGCTGCACACGCAGCGCCATCAGCAGGAGCAGCAGCGCCAGCAGCAGCGCCTGCTGGCGGGGCAGCACCAGCAGCGGCTGGCAGCACAGCAGCAGCAGCAGCAGGAGGAGCCAGAGCACCTGCAAGTGCAGCAGCAGCAGCAGCAAGTGGAGGAAGAGGGTCAGGGGCAGCCGGCACCGGCGCTGCATGCAGACACGCCTGCCGGCGGTGCGCGGCTTGCTCGCCTGTCCCTGCAGGGTCCCATGCAGATGGCTGATGAGCTGCTAGCACTGCTGGATCGGGAGCAGCGGCAGCAGCAGCAGCAGCAATCTCCAGCTGGGCATGAGGTGCTGGCCACTACAGCAGCAACAGCAGCAGGAGAGGCGACTGAGCCAGCAGAGCAGGGCACCATGCTTGAGTCACGTGCGGTGTCACCCTCAGAGGTGCAGGCGCCCTTTGATGCAGAGGAGGAACTGCAGGACATGCAGCAGCAGCAGCAGCAAAGTCCTGCTGAGCATCAGGATGGTGCTGAGCCAAGCCAGCAGGAGTGGCTGCAGCAGTACGCCAGCTGGGGCCCCGAGCAGCAGCTGTTGCGGGACCTGGAGCTCAGCGCTGCTGCGCACCAGGCAGGACAGCGGCAGCAGCAGCAGCAGCAGCAGCGGCGGCGGCTGTCACCCGACACGCTGCAGCGCATGCACCAGGAAGGGCTTGCAAAGTGAGTGACCTGCTGTGGACGTGCCTGCTTGCTTGCTTGCTTAAAGACTGCATGATGCGTGGCTGTAGCGCACCACGACTGCATGCTGCCATGGCAGAAGTAGTGCTGGGTCTGCCTGCAGCCGCCCAGGACTGACAGCTGAGAAGAGGTGCTTGCCCCAAAGCAATCGGCCAGCGCATTGCTGCAATGCCGGGTTTACCGTGATGTGCCAAGCTGTCACACTTCGCTTGCTGCTGCTCCTGCTCCTACTGCTGCTGTTGCTGCTGCAGGCTGGAGACAGCGCAAGAGGCTGAGCTAGACCTGATGCTGCTGCAGCAGGCGCAGGAGCGCGTCGCATCGCAGCAGCAGGCAGTGCGGGTGGCGAGAGAGCTGGACCAGCAGCAGCTGCTTGCGCTGCTGCAGCAGCAGCAGCAGGCCGCTGCGCAGGAGCAGGTGCGGAGCCTTGCAACAGCCGACACGCACCGCCTCGTGCTCAAGTGCATGCTTGCAGCGTGACAATCCAGCACGTCATTGTACGCGTGGTGGCATCAGGTGTCGCTTCATTCTTATTCCTGTTCCTTCAAACACAGCACTTCCAGCAGCAGATCCCTGGAGCGGTTGCCGTGCACTGCGCTGCTGCAGGTCGAGCGAAGTGCGGGCCTGTTCCAGCGCGTCACCAAGGGCGTGCTTGATGACACTGTCGGGCAGCTGCAGGACGTGTCTGCTGCGTTCGCTCAGCACATGCGTGACGCCAGCAGGCGTAGCTGCGGCGCCCAGGCCAGCGGGGAGTCGGCAGCAGCAGCAGCGGCAGCAGCAGCGGGTGCGCCTAGTGCTGTGCAGGAGGTAGCTGCACAGGCGGAGCTGCGGGTGCAGCTGCAGCAGCAAGAAGGAGAGGCGGCAGCAGATGCCGCTGCTGCCTCGGCGTCAGCCGCCTACAGTCGCGACGCGTTTGAAGCAGCGGAGCAGCAGCAGCAGCAGCAGGGACAAGGTGCAGCGGCAACTGCTGGCTGGTCTGCAGTGCTGCCAGTCGACCAGCCGCACCCGGTGCTGCACTTCCAGGCCCTGCTGCAGGCCGAGCAGGCAGCAGCTGCTGCAGCAGCAGCTAGCGAGTCCGGCGCTGCAGACGCAGCTGGCGTGGCGGCAGACAGCACGCGCTTTGGTGCAGCCAGCGGCAGTGCTCAGCCCGAGGCCGAGGACATCGGCGAAGCCGCTGAGGTTGAGGTGTCGGGTGGTGCGGCTGCATCGCTCAGTCAAGTCTGCAGCGAGGCGCTGCCACTGGATGCAACTCAGCCAGTCGGCATGCGCAGCAGCGCCGGCAGCAGCATCGCTGAGGCACTGTCAGGCGGACCGCCAGATGCACAAGACAGCGCAGCATGGACTGTTGGTGAAGAGCTGGGGCCCGATGCACGGCTGGCAGCAGCGTCTGGTGCTGCTGCAGCTGCTGAGGCGGCCGGTGGCAGCCAGCAGTACGGCAGCAGCAGCTTCGAGAGCGATGGAGACAGCAGGTGCATGCAGCAGCTGCAGCAGCAGCAGCCAGACAGGCACCTGCTCGAGCAGCAGGTGAGCCTGGCAACATCAGCATTGGTGTGATCGGTGCTTTCCGCACAAGTGGTGCTACCCCTGTCTGTGTATGGCGAGTGTCTATGCAAAGCACGACCAGCTATGCATGATGCTGTTCAACGTATTGCCGCATGTCTTGTGCCGCGCAACTGTGTGGATCCCCGCCTCGTGCTGCTGCCCTTTACTGCCTGCACTGCTGCCGCCGCTGCAGCTGGCTGTGGCGCAGCAGCAGCTGTCAGCACTGAGCCGCCACGTGGAGGCCATCATGGTGGGCTATGCTGTGCAGGCGCTGCAGGCAGGCGGCAGCAAGGCCAAGCAGGCAGCCGTACACCAGCAGGCACTGAGGGAGCAGCAAGAGGTGGGTGGCATCCGCTTGCCGGTGACTTGCTTGAGCAGGGAGACTGACCAACGGGAGCATTTTCGTCGTGGCAGCACGAATTCGGCAGTGCTTCGCATTCCCGGCATGGCATGACTGCAGTGCTCCATGCAGCACACGCAATGCTGGGACTGCTGTGCATCCTCCCACCTGTGTAGCACATGAGGACATCTGCCAACATCTGTATATGGCATTGCGTATGTCGGTGTGGCCGTTTTGTGTCTGCAGGCAGCTACAGAGAAGCAGCAGCTGCTGGAGCAGGCGCTCAGGCTGAAGCGGCTGCTGGGGCTGCGGCCAAGCCTCACAGATTCTGAGTCGTCAGAACTGGAGCTGCCAGCGGGTGCTGCAGCAGCCTTCTTCGAACAGGCGACAGCAGCAGCAGGAGCTGCAGCAGCGAACGGCTCTGCTTCTGTGGCTGAAGCAGCCGCTCGGCGTACGGAGCAGTGGCAGAGGCCGCAGCAACTGCCAGCCTTTGCAGCTGAGGAGGCGGCGCCTTTGGATGCATCTGAGGACGATGGCGATGGCTTGGTGGAGGAAGAGCCGCTTGCTGCTGCTGCTGCTGCTGCTGCTGCTGCTGCTGCTGCTGACGGCAGCAGGGCCTCGCCTGTCTCATCAGTAACTGACGCTCCTGCGCTGGCAGCAGCAGCGTCAGCGGCGGCGGCGGCGCGTGCAGGTGCTGGCGCTGCAAGCACAGCATCTGAGGTAGCCAGCTCAGACTGTGCTGAAGACTACTCGGAGGATTTTGAGGCCCCAGCAGCCGCACCTTCAAGCATGCGCAGGTCTGCAGCAGCAGCACCAGAACCAGAACCAGCACCAGCCGGCAGCAGCAGGCAAGCTGCGGGTGGCGCTGGCGTCAGCGCTGACAGCCTGGAGCTGCAGCAGCAAGAGGTGGCCACCCTGCAGCAGCAGGTGGCCAGGGAGCTGCAGAGGCGGCAGCTGGCGCAGCAGCAGGCCGCGCTGCAGCAGCTGCTGCAGCAGCTGCAGGCGCAGCCGGAGTGTGCAGCAGCTGGGGCTGCTGGTGACATGCAGCGTTTGCTGGCTGCTGCTGGCTTGCAGGTTGCTGGCCCTGCTGTTGCCGCCGCCGCAGAGCAGCACGGCGTAGCTACTGGGCCGGCGGCAGCAGCAGCAGCTGCTGCTGCTGGCAATGGTTGTAGCGCTTCTGAGGTGGCTGACTCCTACTCCGAAGACTTCACCACATCAGCAGCAGCAACCACAGCGGCAGCGGCAGAGCAGAGTGGTGAGGAGGCTGATGACAATGAGGCAGACCTGCCACTCTGGAAACCACAAGATGGTGTTGTGCAGCAGCAGCAGCAGCAGCAGCAGCAGCAGCAGGCAGCACATGCTTGCACGAGGGTTGCAGCTTCTACACTGAGTTCAGCCAGCAGCTTTGCCAGCAGCATCAGCAGTGCCGCAGCTGCCGGAGACGAGGATGCGCTGCTGAAGCAGCAATGGTCATTGCCTGCGTCTCAGCTGTCGCAGCAGCTGCTGAGCGCGAGCGAGATCGAAGTCGGCGCTGCGGCCGAGCCGCACACAGCAGCAACAAACGCGCCGTGGGAGGGCAGTGAAGATGCTGCTGCTCCTCAATTGCGGCTGGATGCAATGCCGCAAGCAGCAGCAGCAGCAGCTGCAGCCGCTGAATCACCACAGGGCTACACAGCAGACGATTCCTGCAATGACTTTTCAGCAGCTGGAACGGCCATCTCGCAGCTGGAGTCGGGCCTGACAGCGGCAGCGGCAGCAGGTGCGGCAGCTGTGCAGGCACCTACTGCAGCTGCTGCTGCTGAGGCTGCTGCTGCTGCTGCGATTGGTCCTGCTGAGGTGTCGTCGTATGCACTGTCGGCTTCTGAGGTCGGCAGTGAGCCGCTGTTGGACGACGAGGTTGAGCTGGTCATGCAGGAAGATGACGAGCAGCAGCTCGACACCAATGGTGCAGCGGCAGCAGCAGCAGCACCTGCAGTGATTGGAGATGCAGCCTCAGCCCAGGACACGGCAGGGCAGCAGCTGCACTTGGCAGAGGAAGATGCCCTGCAGCAGCAGCAGCAGCAGCAGCAGCAGCTTGTCGATGAGCAGCAATGCACAATCAATCGCAAGACCAGCAGCAGCAGGAGCATTGCAGGGGCAGCAGCAGTAGCAGGAACAGCTGAGGCAGCAATAGACACGCAGGGGCTGCAGCTGCAGTGCAGTGGCTTGGGCATGGAGACGCTTGCCAGCAGCGCCACCTGTGACGACCCTGCTGCCACAGAGCTGCAGCTTGACGAGCTGTTACTGCAGCAGCAGTCTAGGCGTGACTTGGATGAGGCGATACAGCAGCAGCAGCAGCAGCAGTCTGAGCAGCAGCAGCGCCGGCCGCGCTGGCAGGCGGTGCGGCTGGATGGGGAGGAAGAGGCTGCGGCTGACAGCGAGGTTGGTGCTGCCGAACAGGGTGAGACGCCGCTGCGGGGTGCTGACAACGGTGCAGTGGCAGCAGGCAGCGACACTGCACAGCAATGGCAGCAATTCAATCAGCAGCAGCCGGCTGGGTCTCCTGCTGCCTCTCATGGCAGCTTCTGCAGCTCTGCAGCTGCCGAGTCAGTAGCTGACGAGGAAGAGGACGCACTGACAGCAGCAGCAGCGGCAGCAGCTGCAGGTGGCACTGACGCAGACGAGGCTGCGCCTGCCGCTGGTGCTAGCTTGCCTGCCGCTGGTGCTGGTGCTAGGTTGCCTGCCGCTGGTGCTAGCTTGCCTGCAAGGCAGCTGCAGCACGAGGAGGAGCAGCAGGCTGCAGCTGTCGAGCAGCTGCCAGCAGGCGAACTGTATGCTGCCGCTGGTGGTGAGCTTCTGGATCAGAAGGGCTCTGTGCATGCACATGCGCCAGCGGCAGCGGCAGCGGCAGAAGATGATGTGCTTCCAGCAGACGGCAGCAGCCACGTCGCCGACGGCAGGTGCAGTGCGGCGGCCGCATCAGGTGCCGAACCAGACGACGCGGCAGCAGCAGACCCGGCCGCTGCTGAGGCGTCACTCCTGGCGGCAGAGCAGCAGGCGGGTGCTGCGTTCGTCTGCACCAGGCGCGGCTCAAGGACGAGCAGAACCCCAGGTAAGGGCTGGCCAAGGTCAAGGTCAAGGTCCTGTGCTCGTGCGCAGACCCTTGCTACAGCCGCACGCATGTGGCAGGCGCAGCCGGCAGCTGCTTGCCCAATGCGCCTGGCCATACGCAGCAGCAGCCTCAGCAGCAGCAGCCTCCAGGCGCGCGGCGCCCCTGCGCAGCCGTCCGCCCTGCGTGCCCTGCAGCTGTGCTTGTGCTCACCATGAGCTGCACATGTTGACCGTCTTGCCCTCTGCAAAAAATGCACCGCGTGTGTGCACAGGCGGCAGCTTCGAGCTGGAGTACTCGGACTGGGAGGTCGGCCAGCAGCCGCTGGAGCGCGCTGCTGCTCGCGCCAGCTACGACCTGGCGGTCGATGTGGCGCCAGCTCAGCATGTAGCAGAGAGCTGTGCAGCGGCAGAGGCGGACGCACTGGCAGCGGCAGAGGCGGGCACACTGGCAGCAGCAGAGGCGGACGCACTGGCAGCGGCGGAGTCGGAGGCATCAGCTGCCGCACAGGTGGCAGTAGCTGAGTCAGGGGATGCAGACGAGGCCAGGTTTGAGCAGGCAGCTGCTGCTGAGGATGGCTGTTCGTACTCCATGGACTTTGCAAGCACGTCACGGCAGCAGTCCTTGTTGAGTGATCTGCAAGAGCCTGCACAAGAACAACAGCAGCAGCAGCAGACAGAGGCAGTTGGCATTGCCAGCACGGGCAGCAGCGGCAGCGGCAGCTCCGACCTGTCACATGTGCGGCCTTCCTTCAGGTCAAAGTTTGACCCGCTGATCGAGGAGTTGCAGTACACGCAGCGGCTGAGGGAAGAGGCAGCAGCAGCACTGCTGGGCAGTCCACTGATGCAGGAAGTTGAGGACAAGCAGCAGCCACAGCAGCAGCGGGGAGAGGCAGATGAGGCCCTTGCAGATGTGATCTGTTCCGCTGCATTTGACAGCGTGCTGGCTGAAGTGCTGTCAGATGCAGTGGCCCTCTGCAGCTGCAACAGCAGGCAGCAGCAGCAGCAGCAGAGCGCCCCTGCCGCCCGTCAGCCACTTCAACAGCAGCAGCAAGGCGCCTCCGCAGCTACTGGTGTTACTGCTGCCAGCGCCAGCAGCGTTGACACTGCCGACACGGCAGACAGCAGCAGCGGCAGCAAGAGCATCCAGCCAGATTGGCAATCATCCCCGGGCAGCCCTGCACAGCACATGAGCCCGATGAGTCTGCGCGCAGCGGCAGCAGGTGCCACCGCCGCTGCTGCGGCGGCTACCACAGGTGCAGCCGAGCCCTCGACCCCCGCAGAAGCAGCAGCAGGTGCTGCAGATGGTGTGAGCCGTCAGCATTGGCAGCTGGTCAGCCACCCTCCGACTGATTGGACGCCTCTGTCAGATGAGCTGGCCACTCCTTGGTCCCTTGAGGCAGCTGCTAGCTCACGCTGTGGGGCCAATTCATCTGTCACAGCAGCAGATGACACCGCTGCTGCTGAGTTGGAGCTGGGTGGGACGGTGCGGCAGCTGGACATGCTGCTGTCACAGGCCGCAGCTGAGGATGATGACGCCACCGCCGCCACAGCAGCAGCAGCAGCAGCAATAGCAGCACCGGAGTGGGGTGAACAGCTGCAGCAGCAGGAGCAGCAGCAGGCGCATTGGGAGCTGCAGCCAGAGCTGTGCATTCCTGCAGGTGCTGCTGTTCGCGGTGCAGCTGGAGTCGATGATGACGCCAGCGCTGGCGCCTTTGCTGACGGCAGCCCGGACTCGGAGGCCGAGGCAGCTGCTGCTGGCTTGCCGCTGCCTTCAGCACATGTGGCTGGCGGTGGCGAGAACGGCGGCGCTGCTGCTGCCGCTGCTGCTGCTGATGATGACGGCGAGTTCGACTGGCCGGAGACGGAGCAGGTGAGGCCGGAGACGGAGCAGGTGACGGAGCAGGTGAGGCCGGAGCGCTGCCGGCTGCTCGCACAGCATGTGGGATCCAGTTCAGTCTGCACCAAGGGCTCAGTGTGTGCGGCGATGCGCGGCTGCTGCCACCGACCATGGCGGAGAATGCGCTCTGCCGCAGGCAGATCGGGCGATGGCTGCTGCTGCATCTGCGTGCGTGGTTCATGATGATGTCACTCCATCAACATGCCTGTATGATGTACGCGCCCTCGCTCCCCTTCAACCCGTCCACCCCTGCCACTGCAGCCCAACGCGCCTCCCAGTGCAGCGCTGCCGCGTCGCCGCACGCCCTCGCCCCCGCCGGCCCTCGTCGACGACTCGCCGCAGCACACCCGCGAGTACGTCACGGCTGCTCTCACCCAGGCAGGCGCGTTGGGCGGCTGCGGCGGCCTGCCCGGGCTGGTGCAGGCGGGCGAGGAGCCGCCGCTCAGCCTGGCGGGGTACCTGTGGCTGGAGCGCGACTTCGCGCCGGAGTGGTCGCGCCTGGCGGACGGGCGCGACAGCGACGAGCGCCACATCTTCCACAAGGCGCTGTACGACGCTGCCAACCAGGCGCTGGTGCAGGCGTACGAGGCCGCGAACCGGGTGCAGGTGGGTGGCTGGCATCACTATTTTGTATTATTATTATTATTATTATTATTATTATTATTATTATTATTATTATTATTATTATTATTACTATTATTAATTGTTATAAGATGATGATGATTTGTTACGGGGGGGGGGGGGCTGGCATCACCGTCCGCCGCCGGCGGCCGAGATGCGTTGCAAGCTGCCGGCTGCCTAGTTTGCAGGCTGATCCCTGCTGCAACACTGCCGCCGCTGTTGCCGGCCAGCTTCAGGTCGAGGCTTCACTCAGCCCATGCTGACCTTCACTCAGCCCATGCTGACCTGGCCCTGCTGGCTGCGTGCCTGCCGCTCACTGCTGCGCCTCCACCCCTGCTGCTGCTGCTGCTGCTGCTGCTGCTGCCGTGCAGCTGCACCCGGCCTGTGAGGCCGCGTCTGGCGAGAGACGCGCGGTGCGACCGCTGCCGCCGCAGCCGCAGCTGGCTGCGCAGGTTGCTGCCCGTGTTGCCGCCTGGAGCAAGATGCGCGTGCGCGACGAGGCGGGGCTCGACAAGATGCTTGCCGAGGACGCACAGGTTGGTTGCGACTGTGGCCGCTGCTGGGTGGGCTTCCCCCCAACCACACAGCACCCGTTGATGAGGGCGACTACGTGTAGAGGAGGGTGGGGAGCTGCCGGATGGGTCTGACTGGGAGCATAATTCATCAGGAACGAGCTGCGGCTGGTTGCTGCTCGTGCCAGGAATGCGCACGAAGGCTCTGTGTGGACCATGCACCCAAACACCAGCGCGCGGGTGTGCGCTGGAGCCTGCGGGCTAGATGCGATTATATGGCTGACAGATTCGCTGCTGCTGTTTGCATCTTCCCCTGCTGCTGCTGCTGCTGTCAGGGTGAGGAGCCGGGCTGGGCTGACAGGCGTGCTGCTGAGGCTGAGGTCGCGCTGCAGGTGGAGGCGGCCATCTGGGACGGCCTGCTGGATGACACGGCGGCAGCACTGGCTGCCATGTGAGGGGGCTGGTGGTGCGCCACTGGCTACGCTCGCTGCGGTCTCACGCTGCAGTGACGCGCGCATGCCCACGGGGGGCGCAGCTGCGGCCACTCACCCCACGATGTGCTGCGAGCGAGGAAGGGGTTGTACATGTGCAGAGGCACAGCACTGCACACAAGGCACAGCAGTGCACATGTAGCGTGCGGCAGGCCCTTTGTGGCTGGCTGTTGCCTGCGATGGTGCTGGCTCTGCCAGCGGGCTGTCAGCTGGCATCACCAGTTGGCGGCACTGTACAGGTGCTTGTGGAATGCGGGGTGGCTGTGAAGTGCGCTGCCTGCATGTTTATGGTCAGTGGTGTGAGAGTCAGGTTGTGGGTGTTGGGATGCTGCTGCTGTGATCAAGACAGCTTGGTGAGTAGTCCACTAGGTAGCAAATCTCCTTGCGCATGACCTAAGGTTCAGTTGGCGCACGGCTGCCACTGTGCATCAAACTGCTTCCTTTGCGATGGCGCTGATGCTATGGCTTGAATAATAATAATATGATGATGATGATGATGATGATGATGATGATGATGATGATGATGGTGATGATGATGATGATGATGATGATGATGATGATGATGAAACTGCTTCCTTTGAGTACATGCCACATGTGTTTAGAGTAGCTGAGTAGGCGTTGCCATTGATTGACCAACTTGGCAGATCAGTTCCAGTTTACAACCGTTGTGTCTTCCAGCTAGATGTCTGGAACATGTAGCATTCACTCTATAGCTAGGCAGTGGCGCTGGCACCGTGCCTCATGTGACGTGATATCCTGTGTGTGACATGATGAGACATGGCACCCTGTGCCTGGGCCCAAAAACACGCTTTACTGTCAGTACTGTGTGCCCTCTCGTTCAAGAAGTTGTTGGCGCTGAGCAGAAGCAGCATCCGATGGCATGTCCTGATGGTTTGATGCTGATGCCTGCACTGCTGGCTGCACCTTTGACTGTGGTAAATCTGCTTACATTTCTCGCTTGCTGGCAGGCTAGGGTTGCGTCCTTGACTGTTGTAGGGGAAGCACTTGGTGAATTCACCAGCACTACAAGTGCCTGGCAGTATAAAGCCCCAGCTGCAGCCAGCATCATCATCATATTACCCATTCAAGCAGCCAGCATGTTGTTATGTCAGCCATTTCCTGCAAACAGCTGTGCTGCTAGCACTTAAACAGGCCTAGCAAATCAGCACAGAGTAGAAACCCACTCATCAGTCGCCTGAGAATAGCTGAGTGAGTCATGAAGTGAAACAACCTACAGGGCTGTCACAGCTGGTGCTGTACAGGTGGTAGCCTACGGCGTAGGCTACCACCTGTAGAGCACCAGGAGAGCTTGAGTGGGCCGCTCCTGGTACAGCATCAAGATGGCCTTGAAGGTATGCCGTTCTGCATCCATTTAGATTCCAGGAGCCGTTTAAATTCGTTTACAGCTTCAACTGGTGGGCCGCCTACCTTAGGAATGTATGAGGCAAACCGCACGCTCCTGGCTGCGATGACTCATCCCACACTGCTGCGATGACTCGCCCAGTGGCTCAATGGCAGGCTGCAGGCCTGCAGGCTACAGGCCCTAGGGTCTGTTCAACAGGTGTTGAACACCTGCCAGAGCGGTTTTATGCACAAACAATTTGGTTAATAACGTGTTCGACTGGAACCTCAAGTTGGCTGATACCCACCCTCTGTCAGTACAGTACTGCCAGCACGTGTGCCACATCATGGCATCAGGACATGGCATCATACGCCACGCCCAAGATGCTGATCGCCACTGGCAACAGCTGCCCTAAATTTGATCAGTGATCCTTGACGAAATGTTTAATTAGCTACTAGTACATGCAATCACCGGGTGCTGTCTTTTCCTGCTGGTCTTGTTTAATCTGTTCAGGCTCACGTGTAGTGTGTGGTGCATCACCTGACAACCTGCGTGCATGTGTTTGCAGCATGCAACGGCATGAGACCTCCACAGCACAGTGTACAACTTGGAAGTGGATTGATTACAAATGCGCACACGCAATAACCAAACAAATGCAGCACTCACGGGCTGCTGCTGTGCCAAAAACACATCTGCTGCGCGAGCCCAGTGTACACCAGCCTGTCAATATCCAGTAACCTCAGGATACATCAAAGGGGTTGTGCAGCAAACTTGTCAAATCATGTGGCAAAGTGCAACTGGACTCTGATGCCTTTCCAGATGAGAAGTACTGCCACCAACATGGCACGCAGAAACAAGTGTGCGCTGCACAGGGTGTACTCGTACCTGCTCTTGTACATGCTATTGTCCCCAAACTGCAAACCAGCACAACCTGCCAGGTGCAACAAGATGACAGGTGCCATGCACATTGCAAATCGCTGCACAAGGTTTGAAGTACTGGGATTCAATCCTTGCATGCTGTCCTCAGACACTGCCAAGCAACAATCAAGCAACAAAGGCACCCCCTGGGAACAATCTATCAAAAACTGCCATGCTGGCATCAAACTCAGTCAAGGGCTCAGTTGGCCAAACCCCAATGCATAAATTCAAACTCAGCAGCTGGACCCCGCCGTTGAACCCCAATCCGTATTGCTGACACTTCAAGCAACCTTCTGAGCGTCAGCCCTCATGGCACGCCTGAGCAAGCAGCAATGCCCATCCAACTGCCTAGGCAGCTGCGGCGCATGAAGTGTGGTGTGAGGCATGTTGCTGATCAGTGCACAACCACAAACCCATGCGAGCCAACCGACAGAAATGCTGCTGCGAGACCGTCCAATTACCAAATCGAACGAAGGCCTCGCGTGCATTCAGGCCCTTGGTATCCTTGTAAATAAAACTGCACAATAAAACTGATACAAGAGCCACGAAGAACATCGAGGCCGTTTGCTATTATGCATGCACAAAGGGCAGCATACCTTGGCCATGCACACACAGCAGCTGCATGGTGTGATGAAGCGCAAGACATGAGCGACCTATGCAGCCCCAACCCATCCCATCCAAGCTGCAATGTCGCCCCTGCTTTGACAAATGCACCTCCGCCAATGCATGCGGGGCAATGGTCACCCCCAACAGGTTGTACTGCACACGTGTATGCATGGCGCGATGCCACCGTGCCCAGTCTAGCCTCTCTTGTAGTAGTAACATGTCGTGACATCACACAGGTGTGTTCAAATGCAATGTAAGGCATTCGAGGACTTGGCTGGGCACAGCGCTAGCGGCCACTCTCACTCCACACAAAGCAGGGGTGCACAGTTTTGGATGGGACAATGTGCCCTGGGCAAGAAAAAACAGCGGGTGCGACACCCAAAGGTCAGGAGACCTGCTTGCATCTTTATGCTCATACACAAAAGCAACCTACCAGTCCTAGGGTCACTTGGGCGCACACAGGCCTGCGCTGCATTGCTGCAGCAGCAGGGGCACCTAAAGAGCATGATGTCAGAGCTAACCGGCATGGCCTGCCACACACCACAACCCAGAAAAGTGCTTCACAATCAATACTCGAAACACAGCTGTGAAGCAGGTGCTGAGTTGTTCATTGGGTGCAGGGGCCCTGCACCCTGTGCGTGGCTGCTGCTGCTGCTACCACTACGACGGCAGCGTGTGGCAAGCACAACGCAGGCACACCACAAGCTGCGGGTACCATACGCAGCAAGTGGACACAAACAAACGCATCTAACCGCGCCCAAGTGCTCATCAGGACGATGCAGCGGAAGCGGCATGCATGCATTGGTGAATCCAGTGGCTGCTGCGCGGCCAAGCCGCCTGCAGCCAACATCTACACCGGCTGAAACACAACAAAAGGGACACGCCATGCTTCAGAGCCACAGACACCGCCACTTCCTTGCGATGGCAATGGAAAGTAGCAGACACACCGCCGCATGTACTGGAGCGGTAACCACAACGAGCTGACATGTCAGCGGCCTGGGTGTACCAAACCAGGCGCATTCCCAGCCACCAGGCGCTGCACCAGGCCAGACGCAGCCCGCACACTTGCTGTGTAGGTTTGCTGGCAACCTTGGGGTGTATGGTGCACCTGGTGGCCGCTCATCAAATGTTGCATCAGCTGACCCACGATGCACGTTGCCAACCCGCACCCTTGCTGCCCCACCAGCTGCTGCTGGTATGCCAGACTACAGCATGCGAGGCCCAATGCTTGCAGTCAAAGCAGTGCCTGATGTGATGCACGGCCGTAGCGAAGCGCCCGTCGGTTGCTGCTGCACTCGCTGCCGCTGTTGCTGCTGTGCTACTACTAGCTGCAATGCCGCCAGCAGCAGCGTGGCGTGCTTGCACCAACAGCTGCTGCGATACAACCATGGAGGAATGTCGAGGCTGCGGCAGCAGAGCAATATGCAGCAACAGGCGCTGTACCCATGCCTGAGCAGTTCTTGACGCAATCTAGCATGCAAGCCACGCATACCTGTCCTGCAAACACCACTACTTGCCGCTGTCACAGCCGCGTTGCTTCGCCCATCGCGTAAGCAAAAACTGTGAAGCCCAGGTCTGCTGGTTTAAACAAACGCATAACATCAATGGCAGCCCAACACCGACTGTGAGCCCTTCGTCGGCCTTTCGGCAACCGCTTACCAGCCTCTAGGCACTGGCCCAGCAACCATCCTGGTGTCAGTGCAATCGCTGCTGCTTTCATTCAATATCAGAGCCTAAAACTTTGCAAGCTTGGACTGTGCCCGCGACCAAACCCACCTGCCATGCGACCCATACAAATCCGTCCATCTATATGCCGATGCAACCACACCCACGCACACCTGCTGCTAAAGGTACAAACATGCTGCACAACCAGGGAGTGTCAGCACACAAGTAACAAACCAATCAAGCACGCACACGACCAACTAAATCATGTTGCCAAGCCTGGACAGGTATTGTAATGCAAGTCTGCCACTGCCTGCTGCTCCAACCACACAAGACGGCACCATACACACGACAAAGACGCGCCTCGTGTGCGAGGACGCGCTCCAAAGCATGCATGAATCACACACCTCACATATACACGGGTGGTGCTGGTGCAGACTGCTGCAGCTGTGCCGGATGCATGCACGCTGGGGCACCCTCTCGCAGACCCGAGCCTGCCGTGGACTTCCACCCAGCTGCTGTTGTCAAGGCTGAGCTCGCCCACACCTTCCGGCTGCAATGCTTAAGTGACTGCGTATAGAAGCGCCGTCCATGCAACGCAGTTCCTGTCCCACAGCACTTGCAGGATACTTGCTGTATGATGCAGTGTGTGCACGACTGTGTTGTGGTGTAGCCGTGGTGTAGGCAGCAACATACGCATCCAGCACACGAGAAGAAGCCAGCGGTGCGCCTGCACAAAGGCGCAACCCGCTGGAATGCCTGCAGGCACTGCTGCACATGTAGCGCAACAGAGCAGCCACCGCACAGCACAGGGCAGACGGAGCTGCAGGAATGCAGCACGCGAATGCAACCTCCCTGGCCTGCCCTGCCCTGTAGGAATGCACCACACGTCCCCGTACATTTAAAACAAGCCACATACTGGCTGGAATGTGCCCAAAAGAGCCTGGAAGGTGCTTGAACTGGCATCACCCACGCCACCTTGAAGTTCCCTGAACCAATGTCAGCCGCCCCGCTATCCTTGCGCACCGAACTGACCGCTGCTAGCAGCAACCGAGACCTCAATACATTGCGTTGGCAAACGAGGGGTAGTTGTGGTGCTGCGTGGCATGTTCACAAAAGCGCAGCGCGCTGATGTAGCGCTCGCAGGAAGAACCGGAAACAGGGGGCTGCCCGGGGTTCCTTGCGCCCCTCATGCAAACGCTGACTGCTTCCTGCTCTGAGCCGCACTGGTGGCGGTGCAGCACTGCGTGCATGCGCACCAGCATGCTGGAGTCGCCAGACCCCAACGCAGGGCTGCTGCTGAGCGTTACTGCTGCTGCTCCTGCAACTGCAGACGGAGCAAGGGAAAGCAGGGTGAGTGGCAGAGTGCACCTGGCTGACTACCATGCACTGCTGGTGGGAGCGCAAAAGCTGCAGCACGTGGCGATTGCCTGTCCCGTGCCACGCTTCACACTCCCATAGCAGCATGGGGTGCAAGTAATCATTAAGGGCTGAGCGATCAGCGGCACAGGATCGCATGCAACCAGCTGACACAACTGCCGGGCGTCACGCTGCATCATCAACTGCACAGCCCGCTACGTATGCGCCCTGAGCCACCCAGCCCCATAAGTACGTGAGTCTCACCTGCAGCAGGCTCCCTGGCCTTGCGAGCAGGACCTGCGGGGCGCGGAGAAGTTGCGAACCAGTGAAGGTGAGGTCGGCACGAACAGCTGCCACCGCCAGTACAGCACAGCAACAGCACAGCAGCACCCAATTAATCAGTAACCCACCCATGATGCTCCGGGAGTCGCCGACGCCCCTTGCCGTGGCTTGGCTGAGTCTAGCTGTGGCCATGGCTGCTTCTGATGGTAGTCCCCTGGCAAATGCTGTAGCGTATAAAACACTTCTGCCTATAAAATTTGCTTTCGTAGGCTGCGGCTGGCTGTGTTGCGCTGTTGTTGAAAACGAAGCACGCTAGAACAAGCCCTACAGGATGCCCTATGCACGTGCAGTGTAGTTTGTAAATTGTCGTCGTCGTCACTGCTCTCTTGAGCCGGCTGCTGAGGGCCTTGTAGAAGGAGGCGGGAGGGTGGTTGAATGTGTCACGCCCAGTGGTAAACCACTGCAGGTCCAAGTAGTTTCGCTGCACCTCAAGCATAGCTTTTTGATTTATTTGTAGCTTTCCAAGCTTACTTGACTGATGTCGTGCTGCTGGCGCCAGCAGCTGCCATTCAAACCGCTTGGTCGCCAACAAGCAGGTCATGATGTTGCGTGCCGCATCAAATACACTGTAAAGCTCATCCGCAACACCCTTGGCTGCAGGTCGGCACTCTACGTTGTTAAAAGCGGAAGGTTTGTGTTTTGGGAAGGGGGGGGGAGGGGTCAGAAGCCCCGGATGATGAATTTTAATCAGACTTCTTGAACAAATATCATAAATATGGCTATTGTAAGACAGACCTGCAGAAGAGGTTGTGGTGGTAGTGAGGGGCGGGAAGCCCTTATGAAGTTTTTCTACAGCTTTTTGAACCGCTGTTTCTGGCTGGAATCAGCAATGTTGTAGCACTGTGTGGTCATCTGTAACCCTTTCCCGGCTGTGCTGCCTATCATGGAAGTGGACACGGAAGGGAGGCCTGCAATGCCCACTGGGCATTGCCTGGCAGGCACCTGCAGCAGCACAGCTGTTGCAACGGCAGCCCATGCGACCAGCTGAACAGTAGGTTCACAACTTGCTTGGTTTCGCTTCGTACTCGGCCAGCCATGTCAGAACAGTATCGGTAGCTCTATTATACAACCTGTGCGTGAGCAACCAGCCAAGCCTTGCTATGCGGCGCCGGCCTACACTCCCCACACTGTGCATGCACGATTTTCTGCAACACCACTTTCACAATACCGCAAATCCGTACCTCCACCTGAACCGTTCAGGTTAGCGGCTCACGACCTTCTGAGGGGTAACCGTGCTAGCGCAGCTCAGCCTGAGGCGGCCTCAGGTACGAACCCTGTATGAGCGTTCCCTGAGGCCGCTGGCAGCGACTGCGCTTGGGAGCCTTGCTAGCCTTGTTTTGGCAGACCAAACAGCTGTGGCTGAACTGGTATATTTGATGGACGTAAGACATTAGAAATCAGTTTGCGAAGGTTATCTTACCATGCAGCCCATTATTTACTTCCTCCGCCCTCTTCCAAATTGCTCAGAGCTGCCGATACTCCCAAGAAGCAGGGCAGCATAAGCAGCGCGCCCCAATTTCAGCACGCTGCCAGTTGCGGCAGAAGCCCATCACCTGGGTGGTAGTTGCTTCGACGACACTACAGCTCTGCATCATGCAAACCACCAAGATCACCACATCCCCTCTGCTGGCTGTCGACCTCTGCATTGCTGCTGCTGTCCTCTTCTGCAGGCTGCATACTGCTGCTCTGCTGGTTCGCGGCCAGCTTGCCTGCCAACTGACTGCTGCTGCTCTTGCTGCCGTGGGTTCACATCCCCCAGCTTCTTCAAGTTGGCTTGCTGTTTGGGTTGCTGCCCTGACTCCTGCTGTAGCTGCCGCTGCTGCAGGTCCCGCCTCCGGACTGCAGCTGCTGCGCATGCAGCAAGCGCAGCGCCAGCTCAGCCTCATCTGCTGCTCGCTTGTACGGGTGCCGGGCGGCAGCGTAGGCTTGCAGGGCACCTGACATGCGCCTGGCAGCATTGGCATAGCTGCGGTCTCTGATCACCTGCAGCGGCACACCCCGTGTGCACCATTGGCATGCGCTCCCCCGCAGGGCCAGCATGCAGTGTGGCATTTTAGTGTCGGGAAGGGCCGCGCTCTAGTGCACGCTGCTAGTTCAACTCGTCTCAAAAACTTTGAAAGGCGCTTTCACTTGCCCCAAACACAAATTTCCAGCACCACATCATGCACCAGTCTTCACCACTGCCAGGCTCAGCCCGTAGCTCTGATTTTGCATCAGGCCTGCAACAGTATGCAACACGAGGGCAAAATCCAACACACTGATTTGCACACTGGATGCATGTTGACAAACCCTGGTCGTCCAGGCACAGACAAGCTGTGCACACTTCGATGCATGGTTGACATGGTGTGTGCGCTCACCCGGGCAATGGCTTGCGTCACGCGCTGGCTGGTGTAGCTGCTGCTGCTCACACCGCTTTCACTGTAGCGCCTGAACGCCGGAGCCTGCTGCAGCATCACTGCTGCGCCCCTGGCGGCAAGCTTCGCACAGTTCTCAGCCTGCAGCTCACAGCCAAGTACAGATCACGTGGTCACACACATCTCAGTGGAGACCAACCTATGAGGGATGCTGTCGCTCGTGTTTCCACCTGGGACCGGAGCACAACTGGCACCAGAGATGCTTTTTTTGTGCGCCCAAGATTATCACAGATACAGCAGCCCTGAGGCGCTCATCGGCCTCCAGGTAGCACGGCATGGAGCGCACAACTGGTAAAAAACTGTCTCAGCAACTTATACGTAGCGGTTCAAGCAGGAGCAGGCGTGCACTGGAAAGACAATCAGACCAGTGCAACAACGTGCTTTGTAAAGGCTGTCAAGACCCAGATGAGCCGATGAAGCAGGCTGTGTCTACCTGTTCAAACATGAAGGGCGCCCCGACCACTGGCACCCCGTGGAACGCAGCCTCGTACACAGAATGCAGCCCGCAGTGGCTGACCAGCAGCAGCGTGGCAGGGTGCCCCAGCACATCCTGCGTTGGCGCCACAACAGGACGGTGATAAACGCAGGCGGCCATACGGCTGTGCAAGTCCAGCCCAAACGTCTGAGCGTCAAGCCTGGGCATGTCGGCGTGTCGCGTTGCAGTGCTGCACAGCCAGCTGGGACGGCAGCAGGCAGCAGGGTGTCCCGTGTGGTGTGCTGCCACATGTGTACAGCTGCACCGCACGCTTTTGTGCCGCAGTGGCGCTGCTTGACTTACTGCTGCTGCAGGTGGGGTGTGCTGCATCAAGTACATCCGCTCGCTGGGATTAGTTGCTGGTAGGTGTGTGCGGCTGATCCCAGCCTGGCTGGGGTGTGCTGACTTTCTACATGTGGGAAACAGGCCAGTGCAAGCGGCACATGTTACTGCCGTGTGCAGCGCACTCACGTTGTAGTCAACCCAGTCAACCACCTGAAAGCAAATGCAGGCGGCCCGCACACCTTGAATCAGCATATGAATGCTCAAAGTGAGTGTATGCAGCGATGATATACGACACAATCATGCATGCAGCTATGAAGTTGAAGCCTATCAACCCCTGCAGCCTGCTAACCACAGTTGCAGGGCAATTCTACTGACTAGAGCAGCTGCACAATTGCTAACGCGCCCAAGATTTCTACATTACAGCAAGTGCCATCAGTCTGCCTTACACACAATGACGTCTGGCACTTTCGTACCTTGGTGTTTTCTGCCAGAGGCAGGTCAGCCAGCCTCAGGCCATGTGGCAGCCCTGCTTCCTGCAGGTTCCACAGAACCCTGGCGGGAGCCAGCGCGCCAAACCCTAGCGCCAGCTGTTCAAAGTCCTCCTTGCTCAGCCAGCTGGTGAATGCAATGCTGGTGCCAAAAGCAACGAGGATTAGACCGCCGCTGTTTGGGTTGTCACTGTCATTGCTGTTGTCAGTCTTTGGGTAGGCTAACGACATGAACGACGCAACGTCTGGTGGGTGAGTGATGGGCTGGGCTGCACGAGGTGTGCCGGGGCCCACCAACACCTGGGCATGACTCATTTGCATTGCAATACAACACAATACCATGCAGGTATCAGTGCATTACATTGCATGCGTACAGGTAAAGGCCCGACTGAGGCTGACGAGGGGCAGCCCACAGCCAGAGACATCCTTGTGATTTGCTGTACCACCATGAACTGCACCTATTGCACGTGTGCTGGTGCCTGGATGCAAAGAGCCAGCAAGGACGGGCACGGTTCATGCTGTGCTTTGTTGCTGCTGTCGTGCATGTGACAATGCCAAAACGCGGCTCCTTGCATCATGCTGTGCAGAATGACGGCCCACCTGAGTTGCCCGCAGTTCCCTGGGATGCTCCAGCAGCCAGCTGGCCAGCACCACGTCCAGCACACTCTCACACTTTTCAAACCGTCTCACTCCTTTCAGCCTGCTCACAACCTCTCCCAGCGTGCAGGTGCTGGTCACTCCCGGCAGGCGCAGCTGCTGTCTTGCTGCCAGCCATGGGTCGGTGCGCAGAGTGGCGAGCAGCGGCCGCAGCTGCAGCAGCGACCAGGTTGCGAGATTTTGCAGGTATCCTCTGGTCGTTGACAGGTCAGCAGCAGAGAGGCCAGAACCGAACTGCGAGCATCATCATCATCATCATCATCATCATCATCATCATCATCATCATCATCATCATCATCATCATCATCATCATCATCATCATCATCATCATAGGAGCGGCAGCAGCAGCAGGAGCCGCCGTGAGGGGTGTGGTGTCTTGCTTACATGCAGTACCTGCGGTCATGCTTGCTGCTGTACTTGGGAATGTCCTCTAGCACAGCAGCTTTGGTCGGGCTAACCTCCTCGGTAAAATATCAGCAGATCAACAAATGACGTGCACCAGAGACGCAACAAACAATGATATGATTGTCAGCAGCTGCCCGAATCACCTCAACTCGATGCTGGCCATATGCAGGGATGTTTCCAAGCCAACCTGGGGAGTGCTGCGTGGCCCTGACCACAGCACGCCCATGACATCGATGAGCGGGGCACCCAGGGCATGCGACAGCAGACATCCGCAGCTGTCGCTGGCGGCCCCGACGATACTGGCAGCCCCAGCGCAGTCACAGCATCGGGAGCAAAGCTGCGCAGCCGCTGCAGCAAGCAAGCAACACGCAGGAAGCGTGCTGATAAGCAGGTACATGGCGTGCGTCTCTCACCAAATCAATGACCAAGAAACACCCGGAAACTCAGCACCTGGATGGTTGATTGGCAGGTCGTGCAATGAGGATTCAGTTGGTGGGCGCGGCTGTGCAGCTCAGTGGAGCTTCCGGCCGTTATTCTGGCTGTGATCTTGTGACGGATATATCAACAGATACATCCCAAGCACTGACTCGGCCACTGAATCTCAGAAGCTGCAAGCGCAGTGCAGGGATGCATCCCAGCCCCACCTGCAGCGTGTCAGGGCTGCTCAAGAGCCGACTGCATGGCGCAGCTACGTTGTCCTGGATAGTCAGCAGCAGCTGCAGGCCTGCAGTCAAGCTGCCCAGCAAGGTCTGTGGCACTGTGCCATAGCAGCAGGCCACGCGCATCAGTTGAAGATACACCGTTAGTGTCCACATTCTGGTTCCAATCAGCCTGGTGGCACTTCAACAAGCTGCCGGCTGGTCACTGGCCAGGGTAACATGTGCTGCTTCATTTTGGCAATGTGAGGCAGTAACACGGTTGCAACAACAGATCTGTCATGGTTATTTTGTATGCATGGCCAGTTGAGCCCCCCTGCTGTCAGCTAAGCACATGTTTTCTGTGCACTGGCCACACCACGTTTGTGTTGTGTATGTTTGAGTGCGCATGCATGACTGGCCTCAACCCAACATGCCAATCCAGAACAGCTGCAGAGCTGCGGCAGGCGTTTGCCACCACTCACCAGTGAACCTCTGCTGGTAGGGTTTGGCTGTGTGTTTTACATCTGGTGGCGCTTGCGGCGCAGCCTCCCTTGCCTGATGACATAGACAGCAGGCAGCATGATGACCAGAGGCATAGCATGCGCCAACGCTGATACATGTATGATTTCAACCCAAGAAAGCACCGCCAAGCATTCAGAGGTGTCTTGTAATGGCCTTTGTGTCCTCTTACGCATGTGGAGGGGTGCCGATGTTTTGGGCACAAAGCTGTACCATGCTCCAGCCAGCCTGAGGTACATTTCCAGTTTGGCCCTCACCGGTGTCCCCAGGTCGACAGTGATGTATTCGATCGACGCTGCTGTCGCTTCATCAGCGTAGCGTGTACTGCCTGCCGCATGAAAGCCAGAGCGCCGGGCACTGCAACGACTGCCACTGCATGGCCCCTGCAGAGGTGGAGTAAAAATGTTCCCCAAAAATGGGTCCACGCTTGCTCAAGCTGTCAATGCAACCAATACACCCTTTTGTATGTTGTGCAGAATACTCTTTTGGCCGTGGCACAGGAAGATATATTGTGCATTAACTGAGTTATCCGCGACAAGGGCACGCTAAAGCCAGCTTTTGCAGGAAAAGCCCATGATGCTGGTGGACCAAGCCAGCAGGTTGATCTGTACATATGCATGCAGTGGGCACGTCCTGCAAGCGCAGGCTGCACATCGCACCTGCCACGCAGCTGAGCAGCAACCCCAGCATATCAATGGCTGGACTGCATAGCAAACGTCGCAGTATGTTGCTGGGTTGGTGAGTGGTGTAGTGCACAACTTGTAAATGCCCAAACAGTTGTGCCAGTTATCTGGGGTGTGCCATGACAGTTGCTGGTTGATGACGGTGCTCAGTTGCCTTGGTTGTACGTCACAAGTCACACAATTCATTGTGCAGGCTGTTCACCTGTTGCCCAAAATTGGCACAAATAGGAACCTCAGGGGCCTGCTGTTGCTGCCAGCATTCACGCCACCTTGGACTCCACGGAGCAAGCCCAGCCACAGCAGGCAGGACATAAGTTGTGCCAGAGGTGGCATAATATAGCAATTACAATGCTACAATACGCAAGCAGGTCAAGTTAATTCAATCCGGCACCAGCAGCAGTTGAACAATTTTAGGTACGGTTACATCATGCGTGTTGTAACACAAGCAACTACCTGTTATCTGCAATAAAACTTTGTCATAGTTCTGCAGCGCAACCTCCATATCGGTGCTGCTGCTCCACACCGTTTCGTAAGTAACATGTTGGCGGTAGCCTCGCGCTCCTTGTACCCGGTGCTTGCGCAATGTCAGATCGGATTACGCCATGCAGCTGGTTTTTATCATGTCATAAGCACCGTTCAGTGCTTCATTGGAAACTGTGTCAGTACAGCAACAGCAATCTGACAGCAATGTTCGCCTCCTGTCCTACAAGGCCCCCATCCACAGCAACTAGGGCTTTCTCAACACCCCCACATCATTCCGTGCGTCAAAAAAAACGTGTAGCAGTCATGGCAGGCGTTGCTTTGCAAGGAAAGCACGTAGTGGTTACGGGAGCCTCACAGGTGAGCAGGTGAAGCATGCACGGTCATGTGCTTGCACACCCGTGCAGTGTACTGCAAGTGTTTTGCAGCTATCAGCAAGGGCAACATGCCTTCGGACATCCCCACTGCCTCCTGCACCTGACCTGCCATTGGCATTGACCAAATGCCCAGGCACTGGTGTCTTCCCGCAGTGCTCAACATTCACCATGCAAACTGCTTGCAGGACAAACCAAAGCCACCTGCTTTGCTATGTGGGCTGCTGCTTGCAGGGCCTGGGACTCGAATTTGCAAAGCAGCTGCTAGACAAGGGCAACACAGTAGTGGCAGCAGTGCGCAACCCCTCGGCAGGGCTGCTGCAGCTGCAGCAGGCAGCGCCAGAGGGGAAGCTGCATGTAACGCAGCTAGATGTGTCATCAACAGCATCCATCCAGCGATGGGCGGGCAAGTGAGTCACTGCTACCTCGCTACTGACTGTCGCAACTGAGGTGCCGGACAGGTGCCAGAGGAGGAGATCTGGTGGTTTTCAGCATGCTTTGCACAGAGAATCACACACCTTAAGAGGCTTCTGGTGTGGTGCCCCCATCACCAGCATATGCTCTCATACAACAGCCGTACCAGGTATGCTCACTGTATGCTGTAAATGCCATGCTGCTGCTATGTCGAGCACCGCGGCTTGCAGCAGCAATGGCTCACTCATGTGCATAAGCAGCTGCGGCGGACACTGCATGTGCAAGCGCAGCACTTGAAGGAATCATTTCCATCATCTTGCAGCTGTGCTCATGGTATGTGGCCTTGCTGCTCTGCATGTGTGATCAAGCGGGTGCCAATTCCCACAAGCGTGCCTTTCATTCTCTGGTGCCCTGTGCTCCCTTTCCTCTGCAGTTTGAGAGACGAGTGCAAGGGGCTGCGGCACATAGACGTTGTCATCAACAACGCAGGCATCTATGGCGCCAAAGTGGACATCAAGACAGTAACTGAGGCGGACATGATGCAGACCTTCAAGACCAACACGGTTGGGCCTCTGATCGTGGTGCAGCAGCTGCTGATCAAAGGCCTCATCGGCGGCTTTGGCGGCAAAACCCTTGTGGCAAACGTCAGCAGCAAAGTGGGCTCAGTGGACGACAACAGGGGAGGCGGCGGGTACCCGTACAGAGCCAGCAAGGCGGCGCTCAACATTGTGAACAAGAGCTTGTCGATTGACCTTGCGGGCGACGGCGTCGCGTGTGTGCTGCTGCACCCCGGTGAGTAAACACGTTGCTGTTGATGGCGGTGCATGCATGTGAGGTTTGCTGACTGTGGTGCGCGGGTTGGACGCGCTTGGTTATGTAAAGCACAGGTTGCGCGTTTGGCAGTAATGTTGCCATTGAACGTGCCCTGCGAATGCTTGCAAGCGCATCACGGCTAGCGACTTTTGTGTCTGGGGCGCGCGGCGTGTGAAGCGGGGTTGCATCCACCCAGGCCTTTCACTTGCGCTGTACATCGTTCTGCGGGGTCTGGGGTGCATGCGTGTGTGTTGTGGTTGTGCTGTTTGCAACAAAGGAATGATTTGTACGCGAGGGATGCTGCAGCTTCGTTCATGTAGGGTAGCAATCTATTTTTGGCGCCCAACATGCCTGTGGCTGGCTACAGCCCCAAATTGTTGTTTGCAGTGTTGACTCTGCGCAGTGTCTGCACGGCACTTCTCCAAGGGGCGCATTTGTGCAACTCAGCGACAACACCGCTTGCGAGCAAGCACTGCCAACGAATCTGTCTCTGGCTGGAACCACGCCCAGATATCATTCACATCACCGCCTGCCACCAACTGCAAGGCCTCCTACTCACGTTCAAATGACACGCCTCCTATGACTTGCTGATGGTATGTCGTGTGTGCGCGACCACAGGAGGTTGTGTGTTGATGCTGCTTGCCCGTCGCTTGGCCTTGCAATGGTCTTTGTTGCCACAGGACAGTCGTGCGCACCAACATTGGCCCTGGGAAGAGTGGTGTACACTAGTAGAAGAACCAGTGAACCAACACGACGAGTGGCCAGGGGTTGGTGGCAGCAGTGGGGCCTGCCCAACACTCGTGCCTGATTCCTGCCCGCTGTCCCTGCAGGGTATGTGCGCACCAACATGACGGGCGGCCAGGGGCTGATAGATGTGCAGGAGAGCGTGGCGGGCATGCTTGGCGTGCTGGAGAGCAGCAAGCCGCTGAACGGCGAGTGGTACGACTTCAAGGGCGAGAGGATCCCCTGGTGACGGCAGCCATCCATGCCTTTCATCATCATCATGTTACCCATTCAAGCCACAGCATCAACGCCAGGGCCCCGTCAATGCCTTTGTTTGGTTGTTAGTGGGCTCCGCGTGTGGAGCTATGGAAGAGACGACTTCTGGCGCCAGTGGTGTTGTCGTGTCGGCATGAGGCTGCAGTGCATGTGCAGGGTGCACTGGATTGGCCCGGGCCGATGCGTCAACAAGGTGCTGCTGGTCGCCAGCAACCCAGTGGCCCGCAGCGACTGGGACGCAGGCAGTTGTACCACATCCCACGTCTGGAATGTAACAAATCTATGGTATGCGTCTGTGATAGTGTCATGTTTGAGGTGTTCACACACATTTGCATGGCTGCACTTGAGCTGGCCTGCTTGCAGCCTAACGTCAATAGCAGCTGTCAGTCATCTGTCAGTGGATGCGCACGCATTACAACATGCCAGTTTGCGCGAAGCACTGCCAGCTTTGCATCATCATCATCATCATACCCATTCAAGCCATAGCATCAGCGCCATCGGCCCCGCGCCCCACCGGGCTTGGCAGCATGTAATGCCAAGACCATGCTAGAGTGCTGCTGCTTCTTCACAGGCCCACCCTCTACACCTGTAAGGAGCCGACAAACAATGCATTGGTGGGTGGTTGCTTGTTGTCACAGGACGGATTTGGTGCAAGAGGACACAGCACTGCATGCATGTAAAGGGAGTGCCCCACAATTGATGTATATGTGAAGGAACAGGACTGCATGCATGTATGTGTGTACACGTACATGCAATTGTAGACAAACACGGGAGCAACCCAGCAACCCAGGCAGCAAATATTCTTCACATGCATGTGTGTGTGCTGTGGACGCTACTTTTGTAGTCCGTTGCGGCAGTTGCAGGGTTCTGGGTCAACATTATTGATAACATCCCCTGATGATACCCAAAGAATTGGCATGGCATCTGGGCCCCGTGTGTGTACTGCCGCAGGAACGCAGAAATCGTTTGGCGGTTGGACGAACCGCAGCGCTCTGTTGGAGAAGCTGACACTACTTAAAGCTATATTTTGAATAAAAAGTGTCCTCTCTCGGGGAATGTTCGGGCGGTTGCCGCCGATGTATCGCAGACAGTGTAATGTGCCTGGTCACTTGGATCGACCTGCGGGTTCTCTGCATTTGAGCCTTCCTTTTCTTGCCTCCCATATATATTTGTTCATTACGCAGGCTCAGCAACGCTGAAGTTGCTGCCGTTTGATAGGAATTTTTTCACGTTGCTGATTGGTGGGCGTGATCAGCCATGGTACGCCATGCTGCTCTGTATGTGCTTCTGATTGCATCTAGCGTTGGATGGGCTACTTCTATCAGGCCTGGGCGTCAGCAGGCTACCATAGCAGCACCGATTGACAGCAGCAAGCTGAACAACAGGCCAATAATCGGTATCCTCACACAAGCGGGCCTAGAAGAAGACAAGTTTGTACCCAAGGATGGGACATATATTGCAGCTTCGTATGTGAAGTTTGTGGAGGCCGGAGGAGCGCGAGTGGTGCCTGTCCTGGCTGACACTCCGCCTGACGTGGTGGGTTGGTGTATGAAGTAACTTGAAGCAGCAGCAGCACTGCACAAACCTATGCCTGCACACAATGCATACAACACCACCTGGACGGCCCACAGCTGCACAGCCATGCGGCGGTGGTCGCTTGTACATCAAACACCACCACCAGCAGCAGCAGCAGCAGCAGCAGCAGCAAGAGCAGGCCAGGGCACAATTACCCACAGCACGTATGCTCAACCAACGGGCAATCACTCCGACACCAGAAGCTATGGTACATGTCTGCGCAGCCCGAACACGGCAGCATCTAAGGTGCAATCCTCAATAACACTGCCAGCTCAGCAGCCACACCTTCAGCCACACCTGTTTCCTTGCACACAGCACACTGCACAGCACAGGCAGTAGAGGTACCGCAGTGCTGCCGGCCTACACCCACTGCTTCATGGCTGCATAGTTGCTTTCCTTTGCAGGTCATGTGCCTTGCTAATCATGCCTGCATGTGGCTGGCCTGCTAAGCCCCCCGAAAGCTCTCTCATCCTTGGAAGTACCGCCAGGCTGCGCTCCAAACATGCGTTCGCATCACCAACACACTGGCGGTGCACTGGTTGATGTCAAACTACAAGGTGTTCATCACTGCTGCCTGCAGCTGGAAGGCCTGCTGGGGCGCCTCAACGGCTTCCTCATCCCCGGAGGTGCCGCCAACTTGCGGCCGGGCCACGACTTCTTCGACACGGCTGCACGCGTGCTAGACTACGCGCTGCGTGCGAACGACGCCGGGAACGTCTTCCCTGTGCTGGGCATCTGCCTGGGATTTGAGACGCTGATGGTGCTCACTGCAGGTCAGCATCTGCTGAGCGAGGCTGTTGTGTGGTTAGACTGTAATGCGGCATTTGGCAGAACCGGGGGGCGTCTCTGCACTGTGCTGAAAGTGAATTTCAGCGACTGGACGCACTCACGGCGTCGGCAGCAAGTGAACGCAAGCTGAGCAGTAGTACTGCTGGACTTGGGGCGTTACGCCGCACTGCAGCAGCAACGGTGTGCCTGGTCTGCTGTGGTGGGCATGTGCCTGGGCTGTGATGCGCTGGTGGTGCTGACAGAGCAGGTGGACGGCCATGGCGGCGGCTTACGAGACCTGCCATTCTCAGCCAGCTGCGATCACCTGGTGCAAGCCGCGGCACGAGGGACAGCGCAAGACTTGCAGCACAGGCCTGCCCGCGCAGCGCTGCTCCGGTAGCCTCTGCATCCCGACGACCACTTGCTGGCTGGATGCTGCTGCCTGCCCGGCTGCCTGGCTGGCTGGCCCAGCTGCTGCAGGCACGCACGCCAATCAAATGCCTTGCGGCAGCGGTGGCCCTACTCCTGGAGTCTTCTGGCCCACTTCACAGCCTATGCCTAATGCATTGCGCCCCTTGCCTGCCTGCCTGCCTGCCTGGTGTCTGCGCCTCAGGCGCGCACGACATCCTGAAGCCCTACAGCAGCGACGGCATGGCTGCGCAGCTGTACTTCACGGCAGACGCGCCAGACTCCAGGTTCTTCCAGTCTTGGGACCTGGACCTGGTCTTCGATGTGCTGCAGGTGTGCGTCAGCACCAGGTACTCCTTGTGTTTCAGCAGGTGACCCCTCTCATCATGTTCATGCAACATGCCAGCAATTTGCGGCAACTGAAAACATGTATGTGTGCTGAGACTCTGTGACAGACACTTACGCAAGTGCACAGCACGCAGCTGCTGGCAATTCCACCGTCCCCTGCTGTTCTCTGCATGCTGCACTGGTACCACACCTGCTGTGTTTCACTGTGCTGCTGCTGGCTGCTGCTGCTGCTGCTGCTGCTGCAGACGCCGCTTACTCGTGAGAGCCACAGCAGCGGTGTAAGCATTAAGACCTTCTACCAGACCAAAGCACTGGCCTCCTTCATGAACCCACTCACACTCAGCTTGGACAAAGAGGGCAAGGCACGTTGGCTGGCTGCCTCTGCCTCTGGTTTTTGTAGCAGATGTATCAACATGGTCCAACAATGGAGAAAACAGCTGGTTCCTGGCAAGCTTTCCGCAACAACCTATCCCTCCCATCTCCCGCAGGGTTGAGTGCGTGAATGAGTGATCCAGAGCACAACCACTACTACATCCATGTGGGGGCACCCCTGGCACAAGTATTGAACCGCAACCAACCTGTTGTGAACATGGTACTCATAGTTGGTGGTGTTGCTTGCAAGGTAGTTTGTGACAAGCTGTTGCTCACCTGTGTTGACTCCTGCTTGCAGGCATGCCCTGTGCTTCAGTTCCATTGAGAGAGACAGTTGTTTTCAACATAAGCCTAGAAATGTGTGTCTGTGACTGCTTTCATGCAGTGCTGTGTGATTGAACCACAAAGCCCCACAAGGCGTCAGTCCCGCTGCGCACCTGCAGCTAGCTGCAGGCGTACATCAGTGCCAGCGACGCTGCAGCCTCACTGCCGCATCACACCAGGCCGCTCAGTCGCTGCTGATGCCCTTAGACAACCAGTTGATGCGACCAGTCGGTTTTGTTTGACGTGCTCCTGGCCTGCAGGTGCACATCCCCGCGTCACAGCAAGAGAGCACCCCCCTCCCACCCCCACCCCCTGCTGGGGCTGCGGCGCAAGATCTCATCTTCCATGCATTGCTGGTTGTTGGTCAATAATGAAAATAAGCATTACGTGAGGCGCACTGTGTCTGTCGCTCATGTGCAGGTGTACATCAGCACCGTCGAGGCCAAGGACTACCCCATCCTGGGGCTGCAGTGGCACCCTGAGAAGAACAACTTTGAGTGGTCCAAGCACAAAAACATCCCACACGGCTACTGGGCATCGGAAATAACACACCAGGTGCGCACATGGCGCGGTGGGTGTAGCTTTGGTGTTCTTTCTAAGTAGCCCAGTGGTTAGTGGGGACCGACTGTGCTCTTGCGGCGGGGGTTCAATTCCTGCTGTTTGCACAGGGGCAGGGAAAATTCAGCTTCCTTCCACAATCAAATGGCACACCAGGTGCGCGCATGAAGTGGTGGGTGAGTAGGTATGTCTGCACTCAGTTGTCTGGGGCAGCAACAGCAGGGGAGGCGCGGATGTGAGCTGCACTGGACACCACTTGGGTACTGGGGCATGCACCAGGTTACGGGCTGTTATGTGTGGGAGCTGTGTGTTGGCGCGAGGCAGTGTGGTGGGCTGAATGTGAAACTGCTGCATGCTGCGGTTTGCAGATCTGCAGTATGTGTTCACATAGTGTGCAGGCAAGCAGCAAGCGCATGGCAGCGGCGCCGCGACAGTCGCCAGGAGATGTGCTGAGCTTCCCGCCTACACCTCTGCCTGATTCTGCGGCCGCAGAGTAATGTTAACTTGTCGTCGTTCAATGACTTGCATCCCGCAGCCACACCAGCTTTTGTACAACAGTACTGTCGTGGAGACATGCAGCACACATGCACTAACTTCCAACACTGCTGCCATGCCTGCTGCTGCAACTGCTTGCACTGCCTGAAGTGCAGACGGTCCGCTTCTATGTGAATGACACCCGCCGCAGCCATGCCAGTTTCAATGACGTTGTTGACGAGGACATGTGGATCATCTACAATGATAAGGTCGTCTTCAGCGGCCGCCACATCCACGAGGACGTGAGTTGGCACATGACTAAGATGTGTAACATCAATTTCAGTGTTACTGTGTTATGTCAGCACAGACAGCAGGTACATGGTGCCAATCAGCAGCGCACTGCAGCGCTCATGCCTGGAAGATCTGTCTGCAACAAGTGGTTCAGCAGCTGTCTTACAGGTTGGGCAGCTGTTCTAAACACCTGTAGCGTGCAGCAGTCATGCAGCTCAGCTCTGTCAGGTTGCACACCCATTGTGTGCGTGTCAGCCTTGGCTGCGCCTGCAGGGCCCTGTTTGGGCGCAACAGGCATGCCTAAAGCTGATAGCACGTGAATCGGCACAGGTACAGCACAGTGCTGCCACAGTCACACTCAACCCAGCACTGCAACACCGCCTGCGCTGCACTGCCCCTCCTGCGCCGTGCCAAGCAAACCCCCATTTTGCTGCATGGATTGGCGGAACCTTGGTCAGCCACGCGTCTGACCACACGCTTGCGCCACCCAACCCGCACCTCCCCCGCCCTTGCAGGATCCCGTGTGGGCGGAGCAGGCGTACGTCTTCCCTGACTGGCGCAGCTACAGCAACCTGCTGGCGGACCGAGCCGAGCTGGCGGGGCGTCGCTGGCTGGAATCGATCGCACCGGACTCCAGGGGCCCCAACAGCAACAGCCAGGCCCAGCCAGCGGGGCGGCTGCACGGCAATGGGGAGGGGTGGAGCGGCGCGGCCGCTGCTGCTAGTGTTGCGCAGCGGGTGCAGGAGTTTACTGGGGCGAGGGGAACGGCGACTGCCGAGCTGTAGCTGCTGTTGGTTCCCTGACCTTGATGCGCCGCAGCAGCAGCAGCTGCCGTCGCAGCAAGCTGGTGTTAAGTGTGCTCACGCTGACTGTGCGCATGCTTGCGGGAGGGAGTGCCTTGACGTGGCGTTGTGAGCGAGCCAACTGTAATAGCACTGACCTCATCAAAGCTGTGCGCCCCGCCTTCTGAGGGGCTGCTGGCATGTTTTGTGTATATGCATGTCAGAGTTGGCATGAGCAGGCTCTGCATGCGCGCCTGCTGGGACTTGCCGGCGGGAGAGCTGCAGGGTGACAGAGCTGGCGCGCCCTGCTGTGTTGTCGTGCTGTTGAGCATGAAATCAAGGGCTTGGTAGCTGCTGACTGGCGTATTTGAGCGTTGCCAAACCTTGGGAGCCAGCAAAGTGAAGTTGTTTGCGAGTGGCACTGGAGTTGATGCGTTGGTGCCTTTTTCTGTGTCCATCCTTTAGTGTGGCGACCCAACAGCATCACTTGGCACGGCATGGGTCGGTGTGGCTCGCCCTGCTAACAGCGCTTCTGATTTGATACTTTTACTGTGCTCTGGCATCATACCAGATTGTACGATGACCGTACAACAACATCATCATATCTGCTACCAATCACAGCAGGATAGAATAGCACACGCTGCTCTTGTGCCATTACTATCAGTATTTGCAGAACTTGTAGTAGTTGCATGCCTGCTTGCGCAGGCACTGCAGCGCTGCCCTCAGCAGTTGCTGCTTCGCACTGGTAGCAGTCATATGGCTGCTTTGCATTGACGCATTTGCGGCATCAGAGCATTGTCGTGGCACCCATGTTCAGCAGAACATCCACTGCTGTGCACCTAGACTGTGCAGAGTAAGAGTAGGTGCGCAGTTTGGCCATGGTCAAGTGATTCCCAGAGGTGTCACACCATGCACGACACTGTTGATGGATTAAGCAAAGGCTTTCAAATGCCAACGTATTTGTTGGCGATGTTCTTGTCATTACACCCAGTGTAAGACACTCTAGTTGGTGGTAGGTGAGCTTCAGCATGTGAGTGCCGCATTGCTGCATTGAAATGTGTAACATGTCTTCTTGCGATCCTTGTCATTGGTAGTAGGCATACGCAGAGAGGTTACTACAAGCGTTTGCTTATGCAGAAGCGCAGAGTGTAACACCTTTGCGGATTTACATCTGACAAGTGACTGTGCAGCTGCCACAAAAGCAGCCGCCTGGAATGTGGTGACTGTGATGGCCACTGGCCATGATGCCATCTTGCAAAGTTTTCAGTTGCGCTGCTTCTGATAATGGCAACCCTTAGGTTGGCGCAGACGGTGCGTGCTTGGCAACCTGTCAGCTATTGGCAGGTAGCGTACTATTGTGTGCTTCTCTGCACTGAAACACGGCAAATGATTTGTCAGCCAATTGGGTGCAACCGCAGTACAGCTGGCTGGTCAGGATTTTACAAGTTCTGTGTAGTCCTTTGGGTCTGTGCTTCAATCACTGTGTACGTTCGATTGTAAACCACAGCACTGTGTTTCGTTCGGTTACCGATGCGCGAAGCCATAGCTGTCTGCCGGGTGCCACACCGTTTGAAGCCGGCATTTGCGCGGGCGCCGCGCTCTGGCTTTGTGACACCCACGGAGTCTGTTTGCAAGCTGGTGTTGTGCCAGTAGAGGCTTTATAGGTTTAAGCATACATCAAAAGTGTCAGTTTCACCGTGTTCCTGGCACAGCCTCACTAGAGTCGAGCTTCAGTTGCGGAGCCAGGCGGCCACGTGGCCACTGCAGCTCAGGAACCAATGGCCGATAGTTGATTGGGGTAGGCATACTAGCCTAAAATCGTACGACAGAAGGAGTGTCGCCTGTAAGTGGATTTTTCAACTGCCCCCCAGCCCCTCCTGACATGTCTGACGCTGCAGTAACAGCACGAGCCCTGCTGGGCTTCAGCAGGTTGCTCTGGGCCCCGACATGATGTTGAACGTGCTTTTAAGTTGCCATATGGCAGCATGCATGCTGCAGATGCCATTACAGTGTTTGATGTTTGGGGCTCGCATGTAACAAGCTGTAGCACTGAAGCAGTGAAGCAGGCAAGCACAAATGCACTGTGTTAGTCGTGCTGATATCATTCGTCGTGAGCAATTGCATAGCAAACCCACACCAAACAGTTGACTGTTACACTGCAGTGCTTTGCTAAAACAGCAGCAGCTGCTTTAATGAAACACTATTCACCCACTGACAGGATGCATATTGGCTTCCAAGCCAACAGTGCAAACACTCCACAGCATACTCAGCTGCGAGAAGATCTGTCGGTCACTCAACGACTCTGTTGACTTTCAAAAATATGCAAAAAGCAATCAGCACTGCAGCTGTCACTTAACACCAAGGGGCGTGAAACCAAGCCGTGTGGGAGGTTGTGCAACTAATGATGCCACAGCGGCAATGCTGCCACAAACGTCGCGGCCGTTGATTGACGAGCAACTTGCTTGGTTTGTGCTGAAGATGTGCCGCACATGCCACCTTGAACCCATCTTGACAGTCAGCAACAATTAAACAATCAAGCTGCGAGATATCATGCTGCCTCAAGCTATGTTCGCCAAAATCATATGCAACAAAATCAACAAGCGCAAACAAGCCACCCGTGCCAGGCCATGCAACACAAAAGCACATAAACTTGTGGTCCTTCTCACACATGCCGCTGCTCCATTTGCTGTGCATATCATCAACGCTTGCAACAGCTTGCTGAGCATGTGCCTGCAGCATGCACGGGCAGTTCTGTCATTCTCTCTCACAGCGTCGTTGCGACTTCACGGCATTTACTTCCCTGCTGGGCTTGCTGGCTGCACAACCACTTCATACAAGCTGTGTCAACGGCTGCAGACTCAACATCCTCCTGTGCACCTGCAGAGGCCATGCACACCGCCCAGCGGCTTGGCTAATACGCTCATTGTCAAGGTCAGCGTGTACGGCAGTGGAGTGCCACTGCTGTTGAACAGCGGCTGCTGCAGTCACAGCAGCAGCATGCTGCACAAAACTGCATGCTTATCAAGGTTTACGGATGCCCGCACACAGGTGCGGAACTGTGCTGGATGCTGCCGCCCACAGCTACAACCACACGGCTGCTGCAGCAGTCGAAGCAGTAGACAGCCGCAGAATGGCAGGGCTATGGACTGCCTGTGCGGCGCGCTGAGCAATCAGCAAGCTATCGTCCTGCCAGCTTAAACAGCATGACAGCAACGCACATGTGTGGGACAGCGCTAATAAGCAAGCAACAAGCCTGCTGATCGTTGCATTTCTTCAAATCATCAAGCAGCTGGCCAGCTCTGCCCATACACATGCTGTGATTGGGGGTGCCGCCAACACCAAACTGGCTGATGGTTACCTCTGTGTCAGGGCCTCTTGCCCAACTAGGTGCGACCACAATCACAGTCACAGAACTTTTGATGTGGTTAGTCCCACCCAACACAGCAACGACAAGCTCAAGCAAATGGCAGCCACTGCATTGCATGCTACCCCAAGCAATGATGCTACCCCAGCTCTACAAGCCAGTCGCAACTTGCCTGTCAAACACCCGACCTGCAAACGGCTCCTGCCAGGATCGGCCATCCTTCAACTTGAGCAAGGCAACCGACAGACTCTGTACGTACCCATGCTGCCTACTCATTGCTGCTTAGTTGCCGGAACCAGCAATCTCTGACTCACACACGTAGAAGCACTTGGAGTGGGCCAGGCTGTCGGCACTCATCTGCACCGGCTGAATTGCGCGTGCGACCGCCAGCAGGAACGGCAGGAACTGCGCACCCTGCTGCGCCTGTGCAGAATCAGTGGCCTTCAGCCACCTCAGCATCTTGCGGCCGCCGCCGCTGCTGCTGCTGGAGCTGCCTGCGCATGGGGCGGTGAAGCACTTGTTGCTCGAGGGGATGGCCCTGCCCTCGCCGTTTGAGATGTGCAGCTCACCCTCAGCATCACCCTCGGCAGCCAGCACGCAGAACATGGTGCCGGAGGCGTAGTCGACGCGCTTGGTGCCAGCAGCGCAGTCGGCAGCCTCTGCTGGGATGACGGCGACAGTGGCAGGAGCAGCAGCAGCAGCAGCGCGTCGTCGGTTGTAGTTGTTGTGGTCATGGTCTCCACTGCAGGGGTGGTGGTGGTGGTGTCCACGTCAGGGGTGGTGTCCACTGCGGGGGTAGTCTCCACGTCAGGGTGGTCTCCACTGCAGGGGTGGTGTCTGCGGCAGAGTCGACTGCAGGGGTGGGAGTCTCGACTACTGTTGGCTGGGTTGGCTGCACGACGGGGGTGATGGAGGTCTCGGTGACGGGGGTTTCGGTGGTTGCAGTCTCTGTGACAGGGGTCTCAGTTAAGGGGGTCTCGGTGACGTCAGTCTCGGTGACGTCGGTCTCGGTGATGGCAGTCTCTGTGACAGGGGTCTCAGTGACAGGGGTCTCGGTGACGGGGGTCTCGGTGACGTCAGTCTCGGTGATGTCAGTCTCGGTGACGGGGGTCTCGGTGATGGGGGTCTCGGTGACGTCAGTCTCGGTGACGGGGGTCTCAGTGACGTCAGTCTCGGTGACGTCAGTCTCGGTGACGGGGTCTCGGTGACGGGGGTATCCGGGCTGGTGGTGGCTGTCGCCGCAGGGGTAGTGGCAGCTGCAACAGGGAGCGCAGGAGTCCTCCTCTGTAGCATCTGTTGGTGCTGAGTCCTGCCAGCAGCAGATGATGTGCAGCAGGGCAGCAGGAGGTCAGCAATGGCAGCGCAGTTGCAGATGCAGGGGAGGTGTTAAGCTGCCCAAAAGCTCTGAAGCCAGAAGTTTTCCTACTAGCAGTAGAACGTAGATGCGGAGCCAGTACAGCAGTAACAGGGTGTGTTCTATTCTGGGCAGTGCCTGCCTTCCACAGCCAGATGAGGGCCGGCAAGTGCAAGTGAGCAAAAAGGCCGCTGGGTCAACTGCAGCATTCCCCATAGCATGTAACTTGAAAAGTTCTCATGTTCTGCTCACGGCAATCAGCAGGCTCATCACTGGACACCGCTGCAGGCACTCACCCCGTATGCGCCGGGGACACCTGCATCGCCGAGTACCTCCTGCAGCAGGCGAGGTATAATGTCTTCATTGACTATGTCAAGATCTGATGAGTGGTGTTGAATGCTGTCCAGGCTATCCCAAGAAGCACTGGCAGCGCAGAACAACAGAGCCAGGAATGCGAACGACGCCACGTTCTTCATTTTGAGCTGCTTAAAGTATTTCGGGATGATCAATTGACTGCCTCAAGCGGGTGCGCCTGGTCACTGATAAACAAGTGTTGTTGACCGACTTGAAGGCAGCTGACGTCAATGGACCCTGTTGGACTGCTGTATTACTCTTGATATGCTGCAGGTAAGCTACAAGAAGTAAAGGCATGTACTGACAGGAAAGCGGCCACTGGCTGAGCCAAACGTGCTCTGCCAAAACCTCAGGATCGCCCGCAGCTTCCTGTAGTTCGGCCCCCGGCACGTCCGGCCGCAATCTGAAAGTCCGGCGACACCCGCCCTGCAAGCTTAATGGTAGCAATGAAACGATAGGTTGAATGTTTTTGGTCAGTGTGCTCGGCAGTGCACAAGATTCTGCCTGGTGGTGCAGTGCTCAAATCCTTATCCATTGGTGCTGTCTGTTGTTCAACAACTCACCTTGTAAAGTGTCACAGAAACGAAATCGCTATTGTATCAAGACGCTTCTTCCAAGGAAAGGGGTGTACCACCCACCGGTGGGTGGGTGGGTGGGGACGAGCTGGTATCAACAGTGACACGAGCCTGAGCGGAATGAAAGATTGTGACGGAATCGAAAGCCACGATCAGCTAGAATGCTTTCTAGCTGGCTTTGGAAAGGCCGCGTCAGGCTACACGCTGCAGCGCTGTTCTTGAACTGTTCAACTGAACATGGTGATGTTCGCTGCAGCCCGCAGGACATGCTGCGAAGTTGCATTTGAGTGCATCATCACTGGCTGAGGTTTGAGCAAATCGCCTGATCAGTGTTCAGCTAGGCTATCTCAGCATCAGCAGCACGGATATGGTGCGTGACGTGTCTGCCACTGCTACCAAGCAGCGGCGCTGCTGGCCCAGCTGAACACAGCACAGCGCATTCACCTTGCGTTTGTGCTGCCTGTCTACCAGCAAACAGCTCTGCTGAGCATTGCTGGCACCTGTTGCTGCTGCTGTTCCACGTGGTGCTGCAGTGCCATCAGCTAGACAGCCTGTCTCCTGCTGTGCTGCAGATGCTGGCGCTGCACTTCCCAAAGTCGTCGGCACTGCAGGTTCGCTGCTGCTGTTGCTGACAGATGGATCACACGACTGCTGTGCTTCCGCCTCCGTGGGTGTCCCAGGCTGGCTGATCAAACAGCCAGAGCGCGCAGCCTCTGCCGCCGCCGCCGCCACAAGCGCCGGCTGCCAATCCCACAGCAGCAGCCGACCATCCTCTCCGCCACTCAGCAGGAACCTGCAGCCACCCTGCCAGGGCAGAAATGTAACTGCAGACGCGGGCAGTGAGTGGCCACCCTGGCTCGGCCCTAAGCACACACTGAACCCTGGCTGCAGCTGGAGTGGCAGCTGCAACTTGCTAATCGACTGCTGCTGCTGCTGCTGCTGGTGCAGGGTCTCAGTACTGGGTGGTGCTGCTGGTGTTGGCTGCTCTGGAAGCGGCTGCTGCGCTGTGGGTTGCTTGCCCTGCTTGCTGCCCTTCTTCTTGCCTTTGCTGCTCTGGGACATATTTGCGGTGCTGCTGCTTTGGATGCTACTACCAGCAGCAGCACCAAGTCCTGCTGCTTTGCTGCCGCCGCCGCTGCTGCTGGCGGTGGTGGTGGTGGTGGTGGCAGGCTTGCATCCCCGTCCGCGTCAAACACGGCAACCACACCATCACCCCTAGCCACTGCTGCTACGCGCTTCAGCAGAGCAGGCGCTGCTTCCATCAGCGACACCTGCTCTGCCGGTGCCTGCGCATTAGCGCTGCAGCGCTGCTGCTGCTGCTGCTGCTGCTGCCCTGAAAAGGCACTGCTAAGGCATGCACCATCGGCGGATTCCACATCTGCCCTCCTGCCACATCTTCTGCTCCTGCTGTTCCACCCTTGCCCGCACTGCTGCTGCTGCTGCTGGGTGTCATTTCTGTCATACTCCACACCGCGCAGCACTTGTGGGCCCTGCTGAAGTCCCAACAGGCCACCCTGCTGTCTAGCCCAGCAGAGAGCAGCTGCCAGGGCTTGTGCCGCCTGAAGCACACTGCGGCCGCAAGCGGCTCGTGCGCTGCTTTTATGCAGCGTACCGGCCGCAGCTGTGGCTGCTTTTGAAGCTGCAGCTGCAGCCTTGAGAGGTCAAACAGGTTTATGTCACCTGCGGTTTTGAATGCAGCATGGATGCAGCAGCAGCTGTTAGCAGACACCACACAACCTGCCTGCTCAGTAGTGCTGCAGCATGTTGCATCATCATGAGTAGGGCACGGCAGGCCACTGGGCAGATGTAGTGGTGCGATGCCTGAGGAACCAGGGACGCATTGCTTAGCTTTCTGTCCAGTGCAGATGCTGCGAGGAAGTTCACAGTCCTGGGCGCGCCTGGAATGTGAAGTTCACACTGCAACCCACCTGTGTCATCTGCTGCCGCCAGGTAAGTTCCTTGGTGGTTGAGAGCAAGTGCGCTGATGTCATCCAGTGACACCACTTGCCTGGCAACAACCTGCAGCTCCAGCTGCTGCTGCTGCTGCTGCTGCTGCTCTGCTGCTGCAGCTGCTTCAACTGCTGTTTCAGAATGAGTGCTGTGCCGCTGTGCCTGCCATCCAGCAGGCACAGAAACAACCAGCTGCTGCAGCTCCCGCCCAGCAGCAGCAAACATAACCAGGCTATAGCCACTGCTGCCGTGGCCGTCACTTGTGTTGCTGCTGCTGCTGCTGCTGCTGCTGCTGCTGCTGCTGCTGGGGTGCAATGCTGAGTGGAACACTACTGCTGCCACAGCATCAGTATCTGAGAGCTGGGACTTGCAGAGCAGTTCCCAGCTGAGCAGGGAGTGCAGGCACAATGCGCCGTCCTGCGGAAAGTGCATATAAGGAAAGTCAGCGACGTGTGACATTGCGCCAACAAAGTAAAAGTCACCGACGTTGCCCAGCAGCAATGAGTGGGTATCAGTTGTTACTATGTGACCCATACACATGCGTGCAGTTTTGAAGCAACACTGCCGGCTGCAGCTGCGCACTTCTTCCTGACCTCGCTACCAGGGCATTCTGCTTGACCTTGTTGTTGCACCTCTGCCACGTCTGCTGCTACTGCCCACCTCTGCCCCTGATGCCAGAATGCAGCCATCTGGCGTGGCAGCTAGGCAAGCCACCGCATCTGTGTGGCCTTTTAGCAGGGCGATGCGCCGCATGCCCGGCCCTGCGCCAGTGCCTGCAACTGCAGCTGCAACTGGTCGGCTGTCAGACATGATGACAAGCTCTCACTCTGGCTGCACCGTCATGTCCAGCTCGGTGGCAATTTGGTGATGTACAACAATGTGCAGGATGAGTCAGGCCTGCAAGTGAGCAAGGTCAGGAGGTGAACTCAAAGAAGACTCGGCTATGGCTGCACGTGAGGTGCTAGAACATGGATTTCACACTATGGTCGAGCTGTGGTAGCGCAAACATTGCCGATCAGGCAGCCCATCAATAACAGCAGCAGTAACAGTCACTGGACAGCTAACCCCTCAGAACGCAATGGGATGCGCTCAGCGCATGCAATGCAGCGCACCAACATCTACAAGGTCTTCCGATGTGTAGTTCAGCACTTTGCAGGCAGTTTAACGACGCAACAAGTAGCCCTTCGGTATGTTTTGATCAACTTACGCTTCAGATCTTTTTTAACTTCCGCATGACGTACTAATATGAAGAGAACAGGATCGGCCGTAACGAGCTGGAGCACTGCAATTCTTCTGGGTGAGTTTCTCGCCGAGCCGGTTCAGGCGTCTGGGAAACAAATTGTGTATTTTAAAAGCTATATTGAAGCTCTCGACATGACAGCAGCATGCTCAAAGCCTACGGTCAAGTGGGCGTCTTCTCGTTTAATTCCGCGTGTCATGGGATGCGGATTTTTGCATGATTAGGCCTTATAATCATGTTTATGGTTATGTTGGTGACCCTTATACCCAACGTTGTTGCCGCCACGCCCGCATCTAGGCCTTCACACTGCGTTTCACGACACAGGGTAGCTGTAGTCAGCAGGCTTAGGCCTGGCCGCCACAGTCGGTTCCGATTGTGGCAAAAACCACTGTAGCTATCCTTTAGGTGGCGACCCTTCGCACGGAGCGCCTTCATTCAATGACTGTGGATCATCTGCCTGGTGACCTTTTGGTGACACTTGCAAAAGTTGGTGCTGCTGTGCCTTTCCTCTCTCCAGGTGGCGTACTGCTGCTGGTATTTTTGAGTCTGCCTCCACCTTACCAGGAGTCTCCCAGCATCAGCAGGCACACAGCAGCAGCTCTGCGCCGTGGCAAGTGCCACAGCAACAGCACAACGATGACGCAGCCGCAAGTGGCAGCGCCAGACGAAGACGTTTGCAGGAACATGCAGCTGCCGGCAGCCCGGCAGCGCAGCAACAGCAGCAGCAGCGGAAGCACAATGAGCAGTTGCTGCGTGGCGCACCCCTTGCCGCACTTCCGTCACGCGAACTGCTGCAGTCAGCTATCAGCTACCAGCCCCCAAGTTCTTCATCAGCGACGTGAAAGCAACTGTTGTGAGCACTTATGCATGGCAGATCACCAGGCAGTCCACTGCTAGTGGGGTGACGCTCACAGCCAACGGCCAGGAGCGGCAGCAGATGGGTGAGCGAGGGAGCGCTCGTGCTGTGTGATTATGAAGTGGCAGCAGCAGCAGCAGCATACAGCTTAGTATGTGTCAGTGCAGCAGCATGCTAGTAGCTTTTACACGGCAGTGGTTGCTCTTGCTGTTTGCTTGCCTCGTGCAGCCAAGTGTCGCTGTACTCGTCTTGTATTGCGTGCTGCATGCACCAATGCTACTGTGGCCCCCCTACATTCGTCCCCGCCCTGCTACCCTACTCATCGCATCCCAATTCTCAATCATTATCAGCGCAACACACCCGGCAGCATAGTGGTCTCTGCTCAGATACCCCCGCCACCCCTGCCTTCAAACCCACTCACTCGCAGGTTACACCCTGACCTACACCAAGGTGTTACAGAAGCGCGACTTCGTCATCGAGGGTTCAGCAGATGTCACAAACCTCAGTGGTGCCGACAAACTGACCCTCATGTCGCTGACGGTCTTTGTCGGAGCAGCAGCGACGTCGCCAAGCTGCCGCGGTATGCCCCAGTCGCCCTACACGATGCAGCCTGTGGAGACGCTGAGATGCCCCTTCAAGCTGGTCGCAACGGCATCACCAGGAGCGGCGCAGCTGACAGGCTTTGTGCAGACTGTCCGCGGCCGGGTGGAGGCTGTTCCTGTGCCTTTTTCGTTTGAAGCTTGCAGCGGCGGCAGCGGCAGCAGCAGCGGCATCACGTCATTCAGCAGCCTCGGCAGCACCGCCGCCGCGCCTGCCGGCACAGCCGTCACATGCACCATGCAAAACGTGGGCGACTGCGTGGACGTGACAGACGGCAGCTACGTTCAGAACAAGTACCAAGATGCAGCAGGCACAGCAGCAGCTGGGGAGATACCTCGTAGTCAGCTGTTCGCGGTTGGCAGCAACCCATCCACCCCTTGGGGTTCTTCCACGCAAGGCCCGCCGCGCACAGAACCGGTGCTGCCTGCAGATGCAGCTGCAGCAGCAGATGTGGCGGCCAGCAGCAGCGGCCGCGCGAGTATTGCAGACCTGCCTGATGCGTCCTGGTATGGTCACCGCCGCAGGCAGCACAGGCGGCGGCGCAAGCTGCTGGCGGTTTCCTCAGCAGCGGACACAGGACTATCGCCGGCAGCAACCGCAGCAGCAGCGGCAGCAGGGCCACCGCGAGCGCTGCAGCAGCTGCCGTTCAGCGGCAGCGGTGATGCAGGCTCGCAGCGCGGCAACCAGTTCAAATGGCCGATCCCTCAGGTTGTCGGCGTGCGGCCGCCGGTCGGTACAAATGGCAAGCCCTCGACAGCAGTGCCGCCGAAGACGATCTGTGCCACGCAGCCGTTTCAGTTCTCCATGATCTTTGGACCGCTGCTGCCTGAAGCGTGCGGCATCTTTGAGGTGTGTGGGGTGGCGGCAGCTGTGTGTGCCTGCAGCAGCTTCGCGTCAAGCTGCCATGCTGAGTGTGGCAGCCACGCGCTGCGTTGTGTTCTCAGCAGGGTGATGGCTACGCCAGCGTCGAGGTTTGCTTGGGGCATGCCATGCAATGGGTGTAGTTGTGGTGGCACATGACATATCGAGGCGAGTCCTGCTGTTGCACATCTGCCGTGTTGCTTCCTTGGCGAGCTTGAGGATTGCTGCCGCAGCGCGCGTATGCGAATGCCACCTGCGCACCAAACCTGATGACTTGCTGATCACAGCGCTGCCTTCACCTGCTGCCTGTTGCATTTGCTGCAGGTGCGCCAACATGTGCAGCCGATTGTTGATGCCCACCAAACCTTTGAACCTGCTGTGGCGCGCCACTCACATGTCTGTGTCGGCTTGCTGCCTGTTTTTTTGTTTCTGCAGGTGCACAACACAGCAGCAGCAGCCTACACAGACAACAGCCAGCCGCCGGTCACCCACACCACCTACTTCTACCTCACGGTGTACTGCCCAGTAGCAGACCCAGCAGCTGCAGCCGCAGCAGCAAACGGCAACCTCCGCTTCAGCTCCGTCGAAGACGTGAACCCAGCGGTAGAGGGGCTGCCGCTGCTGGAGTCGACCCAGCGGCTCAGGCGCCTGCCCCGGCAGGCCCAGCGCAGCTGAGCTTTGCAGACTTCAAGAGGAACGAGGCAGCAAGGCTGGGCACGGCATCACGTGCTGACGGCACTGCCGCGACGCGCACAAGCGCAACAACTGTTCAACCAGAGTCTGCAATCGGCGGCAGCAGCAGCAGCAGCACTGCCGCACGCTTAGTTGGGCCTGCAGTGGTTGACAGCGGGGGTGACGGCAGGGCCTACCTCACAAGGCAGAATGCAGGGAGGACAAACACACCACCAGGGCCAGGGACGCCTGTTTTCGAGATGGGCAGCGCAACTGAGTACGCCAGCGTGCAGACGATTGATGACCCGGGCTCCACAGCAGCGCCTGCAAGCACCCCGCCTGCTGACTCGTTCGCGCAAGCAGCAGCGGATCCAGCTGCGGCGTCAGCTGACGCAGCAACCAGCGGCGACGCATCCACAGCAGAAGCTGGCGCTGCTGCTGCTGCTGCTGCTGCTGCGGCCCCAGCTCAGGCGCAGCTGGCGCCGCCTCAGCTGCGTGTGACCATCCTCGAGGCGCAGCCGACGCTGCTCAGCAGCTACCCTTGGTCGCTGTCCAGCAAGCCAGTCGTCGAGCAGCTCGGGAACATCACCATGGTCGGATGCCAGCTGGTAGCTGCACGCGAGCAGGGCGTCACCGGGCAGCTGCTGCTTGGCACGCTGCGACTCGGAAATCCCAGCAGGGCGACAGACGCGGAGGCGTCCCTGATACGCGTCACGTCGGTGACAGTGACAGCGCAAGTGCAGAGTGAGGCTGAGGGGCGGTTGGAGCCTGTGACGGCCGTGGCGCAGTGCAGGGGTACAGGGGCTGACGGAGCGCTGGAGCTGATGCCATGGAGACGCACCAACTGCAGGTACGGCGCCCAGGGGTTGCAGCATGCGTGCTCAGGGACCAGCTGCTCGATAGACCTGCCAGCCCTTGCTCAGCGTGCTGCATGTGTGGAGGCGATGCCTGGCAGCGGCAATGTTTGCAGGTATGGCGCAAAGGTTGCAGCGTTTGTGTAGGCTGGCTAGCAGCTGCATTGGGGTTGTTGTTGGGGCAGCTGGCAGCCCTTGCTCAGCATGCCGCATGCATGGGGCTGGAGCGGAGGATCGAAAGCATGCCAACTGCTAGAGCTGCATCTGCTGGTGGCTGCAGACTGTGGAGCTACATAGCGCACAGTTCACAGTGCACGAGGGGACCTGCAGAATGTTGCTGGCGCGAAGGCTTCTGTGCACATCTGCTGGTGCCGTTGCTACGATGCTTGCAAGCCTCACAGCAGCGCCTGTCTGATGGGCTGCTGTGGAGCCTGCTCAGCACGTGCCTGCGAGCCTGGCAGCAGCACCCCTTGAGTTCATACGGCATGGTGGCTGCTGCTGTATGCTACCAACACGTAAGTACTGGCCTTGCAACGCTGCTGACTGGTTCTGTTGCAACCTGCTGCCTGGCGCCTTGCAGCTTCGAGGTCAAGATCTCAGCCTCCCAGGAAGGCAGGCCCCTGCGCACTTTGACTGGCAACCTGGTTGCCACGGCAGTCGTCGAAGCAGGCGATCCAGCCGGCACACCAGCAGCAGCGGCAGGGGCAGGGTCGGTGCTTGGTGCATCTACCCAAGATGTTGTCAGCCCACCCTTCCCGTATGGGTTCATCCCCACATTGCAACCAGCAGGCGGCAACGCAAGCGACACGGGCAGCCCAAGCAGCAGTACACTTACTGCAGAGACCCCCTCCAGCATACGTAACTTGGCGGTCGGCAGTTGTGCTGACCTGTCAGCTGGCGTGATGTTGCTGAGGAGCTGCCGGTGGACACTGCTGCTCAGGCAGCTGCGGTGGCAGCCGCCGGCGCTAACGGCACGACAGCAGATGGCACGGGCGCCAAGTGCCTGAGGGTGTGTGGGCTGGACTTTGCGGATGGCACCAATGTGACGGTCATGGCGCCGCTGACGGGGTATGCGCTGGACCACTGCGGTACGACGCAGGTGAGGCGGCGGTACAACAGCACCTGGGTGCAGCCGCCGGAGGAGTGGGATGCTTATTGTGCTGTACATGGTGCTGTCCGCGGCCATGTGCTTGTTCGTGTTGTTGGCTTCCGTGCCTGCTTCGCTGCTTGCTTGCCCAGGCATGCAATGTTTTGTGTTTAAATGTGTCAGACAATTCAATCGCATCATCGTGCATTGCCCGCGTTGCTTTCTGCGCTGCCTCGGCAGGTGCACTGCATTGGTGCCCTCCTGCCCGACAACGCTGGCTGGCAGGGCCAGGGCAAGGTCAGCCCCGTGGTCGTGACAACAACCAGCGAGCTCACCATCTCAGGCCTGCAGTGTGCAGCAGACATCAGGGCTCGCCTGGTCGACGCCGCCGCTGCCGCAACAAACAGCAGCCTGCTCGCACCACCGGTTGGGCCGCCTGTGCAGCTACTCGTCACAGACGTCCTGGCGCAGCAGGTCCAGCAGTACACTTGGACGGCGAACCTCACCCTTGGATCCTCGCCGGTCGTCCCCACTGGTGACACGATCCAGCTGCCTGCCGGCCAAGCAGCAACGCAGACGCTGGTTGCACGACACACAAAGTCGGCACTGCCAGCATCCGGCAAAGTGACAGGGCAGCTGCAGGTCCAGCCGAACCCAGCAAGGGCTGGATCAGGCGCAATTTCTGGTTCGGGGCTGCTGAGACCTGAGCTGACAGCTCAGGCCGAGTTTGTGAGTGGGCTTGCTGTGTACCTGGTCAAGCCGTGCGGTGGAACCATACAAGGCAACCTCAGCGGCTGCGATGCAAACTCGACTGAGCTCCAGCTCCCAGCAACTTGCAGCTTTGAGTTTGTGGGAGTCAACTTGACAGACGCAGCTGCGTGTGTCATCGTTGCGAATGCAACAGCCACGGTGGTGATCCCACCAATACCGCCGCCGGCATCGCCTAGCCCAGAGCCTGCGTCACCTGATCCTGACGGTGACACTGAACCCCCGCCGGGTGACGCTGACAGTACAATACCCCCAGATGATGGAACCGGTACAACAGATTATGAAGACGATACCGGTGGGGAATATGGTGATGCTGATGCTGGTGACGACGCTGACCCAGCCGATGACGCCGATGACCCAGCCGGTGACACCCAGACCCAGCTGCGATGACGCAGAGGCAGACCAAGCCGGTGACACCGCAGATCCAGCTGGTGACACCCCAGACCCAGCCGATGACGCGGCAGACCCAGCCGGTGCCGCAGCAGACCCAGCCGGTGACGCGGCAGACCCAGCCGGTGACGCCAGACCCAGCTGGTGACGCAGTAGAAGAAGATGCAGATGCGGGTGACGAGCCAGCAGCTGACGACACCCCACCCGAGGCAGCTGACACGCCGCCACAGCAGCCGGCATCGTTTGCACAGGCTGGCCCATCCTTCACGCAAGTCACGCCACCGGCTACACCCGCAGCACCTGATGGCGATGTGACAGATACAGCTGGTGACTACCCAGAGGGGGAAGATGCGGCAGGTGCGGCAGCAGACGGTGAGGCACCAGCAGAAAGCGAGGACACTCCTTCACCCCCAGCAGAAGATGATGGTGGCACTCCTCCGGCAGATGATGGTACTGCAGATGGCCCCGCAAGCCCCGAACCGCCTGCAGCAGGTGCTGAGGACACCACTGACAGTGGCACTGCTCCTACCGACACCCCCACAGCAGGCAGCGACAACACGACGCAAATGGCACGGCACCTGGCAACGATACTGCCGCCGATGGTGCCCCAGTCGCTCCTGCGCCTACCACTGTCGTGATCGCAGTGCAGTCTGCGCCGGTGACGGTGCTGCTGGCAGATGCAGAGAAGGTCGAGGTCGATCAGTGCGTCAATGTGGCAAGCAGCTTCAGGCTTGTTGTGGGTGGGGTGGCGCCCGACACAGCAGCAGCGGGCAGCGCCGGTGACGCCACGTCAGACCCAGCGGAGCCGGTGTTGCTGGCCACCAATGAACTGCCGCCCAGCGGGCAGCTGTGTTTCACCTCGCAGGTCACCTACAATGTGCCAGGGTGACCTGTCAGCAGCCGCGGCGGCGGCTGCAATGGCAACGGCAGCGGCAGCAGCAGCGGCAGCGGCAATGGCAGCGGCAGCAGCAGCAGCAGTGCTGGAGGGGCTTCCTTGGCGTCTTACATTTGGCAGGATGGCACCCTGCTGGAGATGCAGGTCAGTCACTCAGGTCCTTGCAGCTGACTGTGTGACACATAACCTTTGCAGGTGACGGGAGAGTGCATTTGTTGCTGGACGTCAATCGCTGTGAACTCACATGCAGTGCACGTTTGTTGTGAATGCCTAGCAATGACTAACATGGCATCGTGCACAGTCCGCAGGTAGCTATGCTGGCTGCTTGTAACGCATGCTGGAGCAAATATCCACTTGGGAACATGTGGTTGCTCAACTGACTAGCTGCACTGCTGACTCATGCCAATCTCTGTGCTGCCTGCTGCTGTTGCCACTGCCTGCAGTTGCTCAAAATGTGATTCCTGCTCTTGATTAGCAGCGGCCGCACTGCAGGCAGCGTATGCAACAGCTGGCAGGTGCGCATGGCTGGCTGTCCTCACTCAACACAGCCGCGCCCCTTCACCTCATGGTCGGTGCATGTCCGCCTGCTTGGCCCGCTTGCTGCTGCAGACTCTTTGCTTCTGCAGACGCTCTGTAGCTGTGGGCATTGCGTCAATGCTGGAAGCATCTTCATTGGTTTGATTATAGCAGCTGTCCTCTTGAAGCAGCTCTTGTTGCAGCTGTGGTGGGAGGTACGCACAAAACGGGCGTGACAACAGAATGCCTGGTTGTCACATCAGGCAGATTTAGAGGGATGTTGTTGAAAAGACAGCAGACTGCTGCTGTGGGGAGTCAGAGGTTGCAATGTTGACCACATACATTTGTTGCATCGTTCATGTAGCACGTCCAAAAAAACACGGGGCTTTGCAAACTTCCAGTGTGCTTTACGTGTTCTCAACATCTATACATATGCTGCTTCATCGCTTGTGATCATTTGTGGCTGTTGCTGTGAGTGTGACCTGCTGCAGCAGGCAAAGTTGGTGGTCCAGTTGGGCATGCAGCTTCTGGATCGCAGTGTTTGCTGTTGAGGCCAGACAGTCTCCTTCTTCAATAAAAAATTTGTCTGTCGTATGTCTTGTTGTTGTGGCCGGCTGCTTAGGCAGTCGCAGGTACAGTCACTGTAGAGGGTCTTGAAACTTGCCCCTGGGCTCGCGCGCACCTCATGTTTACTAGTGGCCTTGCGGCCACAATCTGTGCTTAAGCAGCCAAAACTGTGCTTAAGTGTGCATGCATGCCCAGACGTTCGTTCTTGAGAGATCAAGGGTGAATCTGCCTTGCCTTGCTTGTCCCCTGTTTTGCCGGGCAAGTCGATGGTTCTGCTCCCCACCATTGCGCTGCAAGAGTGCTGCTGAAGTTGGGATGAAATGCCCTGTCTGCAAAGAGAGTACAGACCACGCATCGTTTTCGCTTGAACTGCTTGCGTCCCATTCCAGTATGAAGAACACTTTTAGCATCCTCAGGCTGCAGCAGGCCAAACCGCCGGGCACTGCATCATGCAGTGATGATCGCTTGCAAGCAGTTGCCTGCAAGGTTGACTGGACGGTGCCGGCGTGGAACCTGGCTCACAAGGAAAACTTTCATCAATTGCTGCGCTGATGCCGTTCGCTACCAGACAGCAGCAAGAGACTACCGCCGGTCAGGAATGTTATTGTTGGGTACTGCTCAGTGGCAAGGTCTAAAAAAAATTGGCGCGCAGCGCTCCCGCCAGCACACCGCGAGCATCCCTTCAGCAATACACCCTGTGTGCACAGCCTGGCAACTAATAGCTATTCATATCTGCGCTCCCGCCTTTGAACAGCGAGTACATAAAGGGCCCCAACATACTATGATGTTTTCAGCACGCTGACGAGTGCTGGCTTCTGGCAATGCTAAAAACACTGGCAGCCCAGCCAATACCAGCCCTGGCATTGCTACATGCACCAACTGAGCCAGCAAGGTCATGCAGCAGCAGCCAGCAGCACCCACAGCACTGCATGCACCAGCAGCACCCCCTGCCCTGCCCCCAAGCACGCACTGCACTGCTGGTGCTGCTGGCACTGCTGCCAAGCAAGGCAGGGCCCAAGTATGAGTTCCAGGGGCAACCCTGATGCCAGCCCTGCCTAGGCAGCATGCTCACACAAATACTGACACAGCTGCAAGCACTGATGGCACCCGCAGCACTGCTGAGCAACAGCAGCAGCAACAGCAGCATCAACAGCAGCACTGCCAGCACAGCATCCACAACACCAGCAGTGCTGAAAACACTGGCAGTCCAGCCAACACCCAGCCCTGGCATTGCTGCATGCACCAGCTGAGCTAGCAGGGTCATGCAGTAGCAAACAGCAGCACCCACAACACTGCATGCACCAGCAGCACAGCAGCCAGTGCCCTGACTTGAGGCCCAGCCCTGCACACACACCCCTCCATGCCTGGCCAACAGCCACAGGCACCAGCAGCACCAGCAGCACCCCTGCCCTGCCCCTGCCCTGCCCCTGCCCTGCCCCGAAGCATGCACTGCACTGCTGGTGCTGCTGGCCCTGCTGCCAAGCAAGGCAGAGCTGCATGAGTGGGAACATGTTAGGTCTCACACACAAATATTGCCTCACGGCTGAGTCCTTAGCCAAATCAAGCTGGGGTTGCCAAAGAGGCACCAGACCATGTACAATACAACTGCCATGTGCATGGCTGAAGATGACACAAAGCTGGCAGCTGCAGCAGCAGCTGGCCCTGCTGCAGGCAGGGCTGCATGAGTGGGAACATGTTAGGCGTCACACAACAATATTGCCTCACGGCTGCAGCTGGTGTGCCCTTTCTGAAGCAGTCATCCACAGTCAGCTGCTTCTTGCTGCTGGGCCAGCCCAGCAGATTGCCAAAGCTGTAGAAGGCAAGCTGGCGCTGCAGGTGGGCGGTCACGTGCAGCTCCTTGAGGAAGTCTGCAGCCAAACATGTCAGAGAGCATTGACAACTTGGTGATAGCTTACAGCCTCCACTGCAAAATTTCAGCCATGATGGTCCTATCAGCCTGGGTGCATGGCAATCACAGTACAATACGTAGGCAGCTAGGCAGGCAGGCAGGCAGTCAGAGTTGCAAGGTTACAGTGCTGATGCTGTGGCCTTCAGCTGCACCAAGTCCAACTCAGAAGCTCACATATCTTGTACAGCTGCTCAACTACTTGGTACCAACTCACCACAACACCCCTTGATACTGCCACTCGACTGCACCAGCCGCTCATCAGGTTGTACAGCCGCCCCTGCATGCCCAGCCTGGGACCACGCTGCAGAGCCATGATGCTGACACAGCACTGCAGGCCCTGCTGCTTCATGATCTCAAGCAGCCGGGCATCTGAGGCCATGAAGTAGGACTTGGTGGCCGTCTTCTTGCCCGCACTGCCAGCAGCTGCAGCGCCAGCAACACAAGCAACAGCAAGCAGCAGGGGGTGTTGTACCTTATGTTTCTGAGATGCAGCTGCAGGACAAGCAAGCCTAGCATGGATGCATAAGTTACAGCACACTGCCAGCATGCTGCGCACATGCAGCAACTGTTACTGCTTCTAGTCTTGCTGGCTGGTGCAATGCTCACCTGGGCAGCCGTCACATTTGTACTGGTATGCCTGCATGAGCTCTGTCGGCCCCACTTCCACAGATCTGTAAGGTGTGTCCACCCACATGTGGCAGCGCACCCTGCCCAGCTTCCCAGCATTCTGCAGAACCAAGATTGCCTCTGCGTCCAGCTGCCTATAGCACTCCTGCACAGTCAGCTGCTGGCCTGCTGCTACCTCCACCTGATGCTGCCAGCAGCAAGGGCAGGGGGGCTTGCCACCCGGCATGTCCATCCTCTACCAGGCCGCGTTCAGCTGAGGAATCAAGTGCCAAGCCAGGTACGGCAGTGATCGTAGTCCTTGGAGCTCTGGGCCGCCGTGAACGCGTCTGTTGTCTGATATAAAGATTCACTGCGGCGCTGTCTGCTGCCTGCGATCCATTCGCGCCCTGCCATGTGTCTACTGTCTCCCACTCCCCCTGTAGTCCGGCGTCAGGGGGGCCCTCTACATATTCAGACCCGTCCAACATATTAAAAAAGACTAATCAAACATATGTGGCAGCTTGTCCAGCGATCGACCGTGCATCCGAGCGTGGCTTGCGTCTGAACAGAGGGCAGGGAGTGGTGATGCTGGGTGCTACGGTACGTCGAAAGCAGCGAGATAAGTCTTAATACCATAATAAGAATTGCATTTGAACGGCACAATCGTCAAGGCGCTGCAAATTTCACTCCAAAAATTCTGACCAGTATGGGGGTTAAACCCGGCAGAACACCATGCACACTGCCAACAATATAATTGTCACTTTGGGGTGTATTGCCGACCACAACATTGCCATCAGACTTGGCAGGTTTTGGCTTATCGGTGCGTGCATGTATGCCGGACCGGACCGGTGAAGCGACATCCGAAAGGGGTAGTGACAGTGGCAGTGGTGTTCCGGAACAACACTGCTGAGCATAATACACAGAGAGCAAACGTACACTGTTGAATTACACATGTTTGAACGATGTGATTTAAACTTAACCGTGACATAGCTCCGCCTCGTTGCACTGCTGTGCTCTAGCCCCCCTCATCAGCCCAACGACAGGACGTCTGAGCTCCCAGACTTGAGCGTTGAATGTGTACCTTGTTGCAGTTTAAGGTTAGAAGCTGCTACACCTGCCACAGCGGAGACGTAGCCCAGGCACCAACAGCAGCAGCAGCAACAGCAACAGTACCACACCTGCACAGACAGCTCTGCAGGCGGCCACTCCCACAATTGTGTCTCCTGCAGGTCAGCAGACCTCGACTGAAATGCTGTTCCGCAGCAGGAGATGCAGCGGGCAGCCGTGAGCCTGTACCTCCTGAACACCGTCCCAGCTCCACATGCGACCCAGGACAGCAAGCTACACTGGGGAACATCTTCTCCGCAGAGGCAGCGCAGCACTTCCAGCAAGGGGCTGAAGGGCCAGTTGTTGCTGCTGGACAGGATGATGCAGAGGCTTGGGGGGTGGGGTGGCAGCTGGACGAACGCAGTCTGCTGTGGAATGATGACGTAAAGATTCGGTTGGTCACGGTGAGCGGGCAGCATCAGTCTACAGACTGCCAGGCTGGTGCATGTGGCAAGCAGCAGCACTTCACAGTAACTCGAGCGCTGGATTACGCACCTTCCCAGCACCAGGTGGAACCTGCTCTTAATCAAGTGATGCCGTCAGCAAGCAAGCTTGCAGGACAGCAGTGCCCGCTGCCGTAGCGCAGATGAGCAATGCTGCCGCAGCGTTGCATGCGGGGACCGTGCAGTCACGCAGCTCGTGTGCGGCTGTGTCCTTCCTCCTCCTGCGACCCTGGTGGCGCTGCTGCTGTGCCCTGCACAACGTCTGCATGCTCCACCATCCCTGCAGCGTGTGGCTGCCCAGGAGCCAGGCATGTCAGAGGCAGAGTTGCAGGACCGCCTGGCAACGCTGCGCAACCTGCTGCCTGATCTGGCGCCCCGCCTCGCCAAGGCACCGCCGAAGCGGCTGGCGCAGCTGGCTGCTGCCACGCACACGCTGGCTGCACGCCTGCTGCGGCTGCGCTTCATCTTCCCCAAGGCGAGTGCGGCAGCTGCACACAGATGGCATCGTGCTGACCCCCATGTATGATGCTGCGGGGTCCTGGAGCAGGAAGCGTACTACCAGTAGCTTTGCTGATGCGGAGCTTCTGTCAACCAATTGGACCAGTGATCGCGCTTGCTTTGGCTCCAGTGAGGAGCTAGCTGATGGCGCCGTGGCTACTCTTTGATTGACATCTTGATGATGCTCGCAACACGTAGCATGCTGCTTCAACAAGGGCGGGTGTGTACAAGGGTGTCGCCTGGTGTCACTGCTGTTGCCTGATGTCGCTGCTGTGGCCTAGCCGCTGCTTAGGCCACCGCTACCTGACATCCCTGCAGGCTAACATCAGCGCACTGGTGGAGCGGCGGTTGTCCTTGCTGCTGGAAGATGACCTGGGAGAAGTAGAAGCTGCTGCCGCCCGGCTTTGCGATCTGCTGCCAGGCATCCTCGTGGACACGTTTGTAGAGGCACACCCGCAGGTTCTGGAAGTACGCGACTTTGAAGCAGCCATCGAGGTAGGTGCCAACATTGCCACTGCATGGGTGCGCCGCAACCTGGCAGCTGCTGTGACGGCAACATGGCGTGGCCCTTGAGCTGACTCACCATGGCTGCGGGGCCATGCAGCTGGGTGCGGGCGTGCGCAGCTGCTCAAGCAGCAACTGAGCCAACTCGGGCCAAGGCCGTGCTGCTGCTGCTGCCGCTGCTGCTGCTGCTGCTGCTGCTTGCAGGACGCCAAGCGCATGATGCCGCACATTGATGTGGCCACGGCGCTGCGCAACAGCCCTGAGCTGGTGCTGAGCTTCCAGAAGGGCAAGCACCTCATACCATACGATGAGCCCTGGCCCATCAGCAGACGAGCAGCGGCTGAGCACTGAGAGTGGTGGTGTGCTGCTTGCTGGAGATGGCAGCAGCGGTGGTGATGGTGGTGGTTTGACGCAGTGGATGCTGCCAGCAACGCTGCTGATTGTTAAAGGGCGCACTCAGCAACACCACATGCACTGCACTGCACTGCGCCCATAGATGCCACTTGAGAACCTTAAGTTGCATTGCGCACGGCTGGATATGCTAGAGCATGCATACCCTTGAGCAAATAACTCTGGCACGAAGTTACTTGACAGTCCGGATAGGACCCTGGTACAAATGTTCAAGCTTAACCAATGGGCTGTGATCAGCTGATCAGCCTGGTGATGTTTGGAAAATGCACAGCCCTGCCGAACGTTGCAGACGTTGTCGTGTACCAGGATCGCTTGGAATGGTAAAGTTGCAGCTGGTCACCGTCAGCAGATCTGAAGAAGTAGGTATTGTTGACCATCACGCAGTGACCTGTCCGGCAGGAGCTAAGCCGCGGGGGAAGACGATGCTATTCATCAATTGAGTTGCTGCATGTTTGCCAGCAATGCGTGTGACGACTGCTTGCAATGTGTGCAGAACCCTCCCAGTAAATCTCGACAGCAGACCATGAGCAGTAGAAGTGTCAGGGCTCTCAAATCAGGATGCAAAGGTTATTTGTGATTTATGCAGTGACGAGCTGTGTTGTGTTGGATTTTATCCGAAACCGGGCGGCGTGCACTGCCATCGCACAGTAACATGGCCTGCAGCGGGGCGCTGGGCTGCAGGCCGGGCATGCAGTTAGCATCAAACGTACATAGATCTAGCGTAGCGAGGCAGCCCCTTCGGCCAGCAGCAGCACTGTGCCCAGCAGTGAGGAGCAGCACACTGCAGACAGGTATTTCGGCACAAAGGAGCAGCAGCAATTGATTGGGATGCAGGGATGTGCTAATTAAAATGCTTTGTGCTCACAGGCATCAGCAGCAGCAGCAGACACACCAGACTTTTGCAACAGCGGCAACTGGGGCCCTGCAGAAAGGTGAGCACAGCAGCATTGAACTAAAGGATTGTCTGCTGCACCTGTTGCTACGAGTAGTAATTGCCATCTATTTACAGCATCAAGTGAAACGCTTGGGTTCAACATCAGTGCCTGTGCTTGCAGAAGCAACAGATAGTGTGCGAAGTGACATGGCAAGACAGCATCTGGCTTACTCGTGCAGGGTTCCACAGCAACCACAGCAACGAGCAATGCTGTGATGCTGTTGGCAGTGGATTGCAAGCATACAGTTGCCAGAGCGCACCAGCTGCACATGATGAGTGCTGCACCAGCTGTTTGCAGCCTATGCATAATTTGGTTGTCCACAGCAGTCAAGCAATAGCAGCAGTACTTTGGCACAGCAATTGAGCATTCTGGCAGGCATGCAGGCAGCCTGCCGCACGCTCACACCATTTCAACCTGATACTGCAGCAGCAGTCGTTGCTGCTGCTGTAAACCCCGACCCCCCGCACAACAACCAGGCAGCCCCAATGTCAAGCGCCCCTGCTGTTGCTGGTTCACCAGGCTCGACCTCAGCCTGCTGCGGTTCGGTGGATTGCCGGTGCCGCAGCAGCGGCATACTCTCTGCTGCTCCTACTCAATGCTGCTGCTGCTGCTGCTGCTGCTGCTGGTTTTATCGTGTCGCGGCTGCACCTGCAGTCTGTGGTGGTGCGGCAGGCTGGCGATGCTGCGGCGGACGCGGACGATGAGCAGAAGAAGGACTGGAAGTTTGGCCGCAACGAGGGCGGCATGAGCTGGGGCTGGAAGCTGTGCGCGGCCATCCTGTACATGCTGCCCTGGGTGGACGTGACGGAGAAGACGGTGTACTTCATCGAGAGGTTCCCGGTGTTTGCGTGGACCGAGTACTTCACAGGCGAGTGCCGAAGTTTGCTGTGAACGGGGGTGCGGTGGGGTTGTCGATCGCGCGGTTTGAACCGAGGCTGCCAATGTTTACATGAACACAGTGCACCGGCAGCTGGGAGGTGCTCAGCGGCTGTCGCTGCCTGGAGCTGTCGTGGCATGCATTGATGGCACAAAGGAGGCAGGTGACAGCCTTCAAAGGGTTCATTGCAGGGGTTGTTACCTGCATTGGCTGTAGATGAAGCAAGCTGCAGCTTTCCAAAACGTGGGGTGCCGAGGCCCCGTTCAGTTTTTATTGACTGTGCACCGTCAACACCCAGTGCTGCTGGCGATACGGCTGCGCATGGCTGCGGCCCTGCACACCCTGCCGGCAAGTAACGCAACACGCGCCGCCTGCCTGTGTCCCACTGCACGTGCGCGCAGAGCCGTTTGAGCACTGGTTCTACATCCACGAGTGGGCGCCGCTGATCATCTTCTTCGGCACCTACCTGGGCATCGTGCGCAACAAGAAGATCCCGCACGTGGCGCGCTACCACATCATGATGGTGAGACGCACCGCGCCCGCATTGGTCTGCTGCTGCTGCTGCTGCTGCTGCTGCTGCGGCTGCCTGTGGCTACTGTGTCATGAGGGTGAGCAGGCGGCACAGGGAGCAGAGACCTTGTCCAAAGCCTTGCACCCTGCTGCCTTGTGTGTCCCTGATGGCGGCGGCTGCTGCTGCTGCTGCTGCTGCGCTGCTTGATGGCTGTTGGGACGTGCTTTTGTACTTGCTGTTGCTGCCGCTCTGTTGAAGCTTCCCCGCCCACCCATCAGCTGTAGCTTTCGTACACCTTTGCAGGTTGCCACTTCCCAGGGGTGTGTGGGAAGGGCGGAGTTGTGCTGTGGCGTGCTGCGTGCTCAGCAGGTGTTGCACATGACTACACAACTCATTCTGCATTGAGAATGCAGTCAATGACATGTTGCTGCTGCTGCTGCTGCTGCCGCCGCCGCTCAGGGTGTGATGCTGGACATTGTGGCCATGATCCTGATCGTGGTGGAGGAGAACCTGCCCTTTGGGGTGCTGTGGACGCCGTGGAGCGACCTGTTCTATGCGCTGATGTTCTGGTTTGTCTTCCTGCTGGTCATGTACTGCCTCTTCTTCTGCTTCATGTGAGTGTGGCCGGGGAGCAGGGGCAGGGGCACACGTGGCCGGGGAGCAGGGGCAGGGGCACACGTGGCCGGTGAGCAGGGGCAGGGGCACACGTGGCCGGTGAGCAGGGCCAGGGGCACACGTGGCCGGGGAGCAGGGGCAGGGGCACACGTGGCCGGGGAGCAGGGGCAGGGGTTACACGTGGCCGGGGAGCAGGGGCAGGGGCACACGTGGCCGGGGAGCAGGGCCAGGGGCACATGTGGCCGGGGAGCAGGGGCAGGGGTTACACGTGGCCGGGGAGCAGGGGCAGGGGCACATGTGGCCGGCGGCCAGCATGTCGGCAGCATGTAGCAGCTGACTGTTGCTTTGCGAACAGAGGGGCAGGTGGGCAGGCTCCCTGGAGAGTTGATGTGTCACCGAAGGGGCGGCGCGTGCGGTACGGGGTGCTCTGCATTGCCTCGTCTTGTGCTTCATGCGAGGGCAGCGGGAGCAGGGGCAGGCTTTGCGGCCGGGTGCGGAGTGTGGCTGGCGGCAGGCAGCCGGGCATGCTGTCAGCGTGTGCCAGCGACCGACGGGTCATGTTAGCATTAATACAAGATGGAGCTCTGTGCGGCTGATGTCTGCTGGGTAAGCAGCACATGATGCGACGGTGAACTTGCGGCTCCAAGACGATGGTGCGAGTCATGATCCGCCTCGTCTGCTGCTGCTTTGTATGAGTGCGATAAGCAAGGTGTAGGGGGCCATTGCGGGCGGCAAGGGGTGCCGGGTGATGGGCAGCTGCTGTTTCCCTGTTGCTCATGCGCAGCCTGCTCTGCTGGCATTGTCTGCTTGAACGGCAACGGGCAGGAGGAGTTCCAGGGATAGGCAGCCGCAGGTGCTGAAGGCACCACATGTCAGAGCGCGGGACTTGCGTGCGATGTGGTTGCTAGTCACAGCAGTCACACCTGGCTTGTCTGACATGAGCCTCTCTAACCTGCCAATCAATTTGCTGCTGCTGCTGCTGCAGGGGCTGGTACTGCGAGATCCCGCTCATCTCCGAGGGAGTGTACATGCAGATTGAGCAGGCAGAGCAGATGGGTCAGGGCGCGTAGGCAGCAGCGATTCTGGCTGCAGCAGCTGCTACTGCTGGCGATGCAGCAGTAGCTGCTGGCGGTCTGTGCAGTGCTGACGGGCTGTACATGCAGCAGCTGCTTTGCAAGTGGGATGACTAGGAGGCAGCATGGCAGCAGCAGCAGCGGGCAGCGGCACTTCTTTTGGAAGCTGATGGGTGGGGCTGGCGGTGGCTGCGCTGCAGTCATGACTTGACAGGAGTATGCTTTGAATGAGCATGACTAGCAGCACACGTAGGGCCTTGGCAGGAACAGCTGCAGCTGCTTGATGCAACGCAACTGCTGTACTTCACCCATGTGCTTGGCAAACAATCGCACAGTCAAGACGTCTGTCTGGAGCGGCAGTGGAGTGAGCAGGGGTGGTGTTGCTGCAACTGCATGTAGAACCTCTGGCGTGCCAGCTGGGAGAGCTGCGTCGGCAGAGCAGCAGGCAGGAATTGGTCGTGCTTGGCATTGTGTGTGGCTCGCAGGGATGCGGGCCTACATGGTGGATTGTCAAATGCGCGTTTGCCGCCCCTCCTTTCGTTCTACATGATCATGCCTAATGCCTTGGTTTGCACGGTTTGGGTATCATGTGGTGTGAGCTCTTGCTTACAAGCCAGGGATTGAGTGGTTGCGACAAAAGGGGCTGCAGCAAACCATCAGTCTGCATGATGCTGAGGCGTGGTGGTTCATGGTGCTGTAGATACGGGCCTGTGGAGCTTGAAGACACACTACTGTGTCCGGTCATGTATTCCATGCATGCGCATTCTTGTGTTTGCACTGTGCACTACGCCAGGTAATCTGTAACCTTGGAACTGTGAAGAAAGCTGTGCTTGAAACAGTAGCGCGCAGGATGCCTACCAACCACGGTCGGGAAGCAAGAAGGGCATTTGCTGCATTGTGCTTTGCAATGTGCATTTCCTCCTCCAGCTACTTTCATGCAGCAACCTGGCTTGCTTGCTTTATTGCTGCTGTGTAAAAGTGCTGCTCCTTTTGACAGCAAGGAGGAGAAGCAGAGATCTGAGGTTCCACACAGTCATGGTGGCGGGAGCCCTATAGCTATTCAATAGCCCCAAGTCGGGTAGTACAGAAGGAACTAGCAAGGAGTAGAAGCAGAGATCTGAGGTTCAAGAAATTCAGCGGTGGTGGCGAGGCTCCTATTCCGAGCATGTGAGTGCCGCCTTTGCTGCGTTGTGCTTTGCAAAGTGTGTCTTCCTGCAACCCTTTACCACCCCTGCCCTTTACAGTTCAGCTAATTACATGCGAGACTAAAAGCTTTGATGGTGGCAGCAGCAACCTCCGAGGCTGCGCCGCAGGTTGGCCGTCCAGGTGGTTGCTGTTTGACTTCTGCGGCCAGCCACCCGTGATGCATGAAAAAGCTCGCAAGGGGTTTCTGTTCATCAGCGATAGGTATCAACATGCCTTCCGCAGCCAAGGCGTCTCCCTGTGAACAATGGGTGTCGTATTGAAGCATTCGCCTGCAGCACGGACAGAGTGCCGCAGCTGTGGCAAGAACTGCCACTTCACGGCTTTTTTGCAGTGAACTCATGAACAAACGGCCAAGTGGCCCCCAGGGCAGTTTGCTGCTTTTTCGCGCCGCCTATTCCCTCTTTTCCCCGTAATACTCTTCGCCGCCTGACAACTCTTCACCGTTTTCTCCAGGTGTTTTATATAATTATTATATTTCATTGTGGACGACCAGATAATTGCCAGCGACCCAAGCAACGAAAGAGGATAGCCTATTGTGGACAAACAGTTGATTGCCAGCGACCCAAGCAGCGAAAGAGAGTAGCCTAACGAGAGTAAAGATTTTTACAAAGGACGACTAGTTTCGGCTTGAAACCCTCATCATGTCAAGTAAAACAAATGCTCGTGTCAGGCTATGTAGCTGCTCTCAATGGAGCATGCCAGCTGGCACTGTCATAACAGTGTTGGCTGGTGTTGTACTGCCAGGTGGGAGTGACAGTTGTAGCTGCCCTGTGATGCTATCAAGCAGGGCAAGCAACATGTCGGCATTGTGAATGCATACTGTAATCAGCACTATTACTTCAGTGCCGTGCGCGTCAATCAGGCGCGATGCAATCCACTTGTTCTTTGTGTAACCAACCACAAGCCGTCCAATTTTTGGCAACCTCTGGGTGATGCTTGTACTGTGCATAAACACGGTTGAGCACCACACCAATGCGTGCTGTCATCTCAAACTGGTTGTTTGGCAGGACAAGCACTGGAGCATCACATCTACTCTGCTGGCGCGCCACTGGAGGACGGCTCAGCAGCGTAACACGGCATGAATGGTCAACTGCTGCACACCAACTTTGCAGTTGGCGTTCAGGGTAACCCCTGTCCAGCAACCTGTGCATGAACAGTGTCTTCATGCGTTGAAACTCAGCAGGCAGAGTGTTTGTGACTGCATACCGTTGCAGTTCTGCCTCGATGAAACCCTTGTACATGCCTGGCCTATGAAATGAGTGCCAAGGAATGTGCATGTACTGCAGATGATATATGATGGGCATGCACGTATGATGACGATCATGCATGTGCGTGCAGGTATGCATAGCATGTACTTCAGCGGCAACTCTTGGCTGTTGATTGCCGACAACATGTTGGAACCCCGCACCCCAGGAAACACAAGAATGGCATCATACCGGGTACCGACGATGAAATTTCTCAACTGCTAAATGAACGCTGGTGAGGAAGTGACATGAACAATGCCAGCTGTGCTGCCATTGTGGTCATGCATGCCCACCTGGCCTGCGTGGAGTCACCTTTAATGATGGCGGCACCTCAATATTGCCGTGGGCGATGCCGGATGGGAGAGTAAATGCCACCATGCATGCATGCTGAAGGCAACCCAAGCGCTGTGTTGTTTCTGCTGCTCCTCCATGTGCTCCCAGAGCAGGGCGCTCTATGCGTTTGGTCAGCACGTGCGTGCAGTGCACTGCAGCGGTGCTTTGCTTAACAGGCTGTGAGTTGGCATCTGAAAGTAGCATAGCTTGATATCTGCAGACCTTCAGTGTATTGACATTACAACTGCCACATTGCAGCACTCAAGCGGACACCACTGCTTGCTCATAGGGTCACCCGCTTACGATAACCGGTATTCCTGCCGCATGAAACTTTCAATACAATCCAATACAGTACTGTAGCACAGGAATGAACCTGCCTCAGGCACTAGCCCAGCGAGCCGTTGTTCCGCTCATGAGGGTTTCTTGTAATTGTACCCAGTTTCTTCTTCATTGTTTGGGCGATCGAAACCACCCGCACAAATCCATCAATTCCAGATGCTTTTTTAGCCCAGCCACGGGCTTCCAGTGGCACAGAACTCAGATCTACTACTAGACTAGTATTGCGGCTTGCTACAGGGCAGCCACCTGTATAGGCTGTTTACCAGCTGCCAATAGCATAGTTTGCTGTTGCTGTCATTGCAATGCAACCGTTAATCGAAGACACCCTCTGTCATGGCTGTGCTGGCCCAAGCCAAAACGCTGTGGAAGAGCTGAACTGCTGTGGCTGCCACCACTGCTTCCAACACAACTGCACAAAAAGATGGGTTTCCGCCCAGTGGATGTTGTGTGACTGCTCACACCTGTGCCCGGATCGAACGGGCACGCATGCCTGCATGGATGGCGCAGTGCTGCCACTGACAGCAACCACACCAGCACCCCATGCAGTCCTTGCGAGCAGCCAGCTCAGGTGACAGGTAGACGGTAGACGGTAGACGGTAGGCGGTAGGCGGTAGGCGGTAGGCGGTTGACGGTAGATGTGGTTGCTTTCGCCTGCTGGTGAAAGAGTCATTCCTGCCAGCAGCAGTGAGGACCAAGGGCAGCAGGGGATGCCAGGGGCCGGAATACAGCAGTGAGCGCGTGTGCAGTGAGCTGGACGGCTCACTGCATACGGTATGCTGAAAGTTGCCTCCCTGCCACGGACTGGGGTGCAGCAGTGAGCGCGTGTGCAGTGAGCTGGACGGCTCACTGCATACGGCATGCTGAAAGTTACCTCCCTGCCAGGGGCAGGGGTGCAGCAGTGAGCGCGTGTGCAGTGAGCTGGACGGTTCACTGCAGACGGTATGCTGAAAGTAACCTCCCAGTCAGGGACAGGGGTGCAGCAGTGAGCGCGTGTGCAGTGAGCTGGACAGCTCACTGCAGACGGTATGCTGAAAGTAACCTCCCGGCCAGGTACAGGGGTGCAGCAGTGAGCGCGTGTGCAGTGAGCTGGACGGCTCACTGCAGACAGTATGCTGAGTTACCTTTCTGCCAGGGGCAGGGGTGCAGCAGTGAGCGCGTGTGCAGTGAGCTGGACGGCTCACTGCAGACGGTATGCTGAGTAACCTCCCTGAAGTTGGCTCCCTGACACACTCCGCCACAGTCGGGTCACCACGCTGGCTGCCGAGCTGAGTGTGGCACTGAATCCACCGATCGCTAGAGCCATGCAATGCCTGCAGGCTCTGGCGCCAGAGCGCGCCGGCGCGCTCGGGCACCTGTGCGCAAGGCTCGCGGCCTTGTATTTTTTGTGAAACGCATAACAGGGGAGCACGACTTGAATGATGTTGTCTGGATGTCTGGATACCAAAGGACCGAGGCGGAGCTATATACCACGCTTGCTGGGCATGCTGAAGGTCGGAGGAAGGTCGGATGATGAAGGTGACGGATGTGACAGCTTCCACGCATAGCAGCATCACCTCATCTTTGGGTGATTAGAACCGGGCAATATTGTACAAAGTAGTCTTCCAAACATGCTTCACGGTGCCCGGAGATGCCCTTCAGCATCCCAGCTGCTGCTACCATACTGCCACGAGATTTACGGTGGTCAAACAAGGAAGTGTGATTCGTATAGCTTTTTTTGAGCTACTTGATTGAATCTGAGCTACTTGAAATGGTGAAACTTACTGCTCGCTCCCAAAACTTGAAGTTGCCGCAGGAACGGTTCCTCATCTTGATATGAGCTGACATCAGCTTCCCCAAGCGGCTTTCACCAAAGTTTGGATGTTACACGAAAGAAACATCGCCCGTTTATCGAGCCAATGACAGGCTCATTGGGCAACCACCAGTGGTGTACTGTTGCACATGTCACAAGCAGCAGCACTCTAACCCAAAAGCGAAGCAGAGTCACCGGGCCTCCCTCATGCAAAGCTGCATTGGCATCTGCATTTGCTATAATCAATTCTGGCTCTACCCACTGTGATGCTCCGCTGGCTGCACTGTTGAGCAGCTTGAAAGCATTAGAATCCAGTGAAGTTGCTTCGGGGGCGTCAATGCGGCATACAGGGGGGTTGGGTGGGCTGCCAGTGTACTGCATGCTAGTGCCGTGTCCTCTCACAGGAAGCAGAGTCTTTGGATGCCGTATCTTCTATCCCCCTGTGTGATTGCGTGAAGCAAGCATTGCACATGTGTTGACAGTGTGACCACTGTAGAAATGAGTGACCGAGTGACCAAGGGGTGTAACCGTCACGTATCATCATCATCATCATATTACCCATTCAAGCCATAGCATCAGCGCCATCGGCCCCGCGCCCCACCGGGGCGGAAAGAGGAGGGAGCACTGCTCCAGAATGTTTGCATGCATTGCGCACATCCCAAGACTTGACGAGAAAAGCAGCAATACACGGTGACACCATCCGACATCTTCCAGAACTGCCCCAAATATCATCAGATACAAAACGCAACACCTTGATTGACGAATCAGCCATGGACAAAACGCTGCGCAACTTTTCAGCGCAACCAGGCAGGGATCTGATCTCAGCAAACATATCATCCCTCTCAGCAGAAGTAGCAGGGCAATCAAACATGAAGTGTGACAAAGACTCAACTTCTGCACCACAACAAGGACATCCTGAAGTGGAGTTAGCTCTGCGACCGCCAAACTGACTAGTACGCTCATGTACACACAGACAACCCATACAAACACGCAAAAGCAATTCAATACCACGTGGAATTGCCACTGAACGCAAGTACGGCCTAGGCCTCCTGAAACCCATAGCATCAACATGAGTGGGATGCACATGAGCCACATACCGACTCAGAGTGGAGTGTTCCAACGTTTCACATGCAACCCTTTCAGCATGTAGTGTCCTGACCTGCTTGTTGACATGGCTCTTGCACGCACTGGCTCTGCCTTCCGCGGCCACAACATTCACACCATACTTGCACAGCAGGCTCGGCACATACTTGTGCCACGGTGTCACCGCCACAGCACCACTAGGACGCCTCCATTCAGCTGTAAACACTTGATTTGGCAGCCGAACGCCCTGCATACGCTGAATCCTGTAGTAGTACTCCAAAGCCCTCTGATGAAGCCACATATGCAACGGTTTCACACCCCATTCTGCCAAGAGAGCTGAAGACCGTCACGTGTCTGATGATCAGAATATGATGTATGTGCGGGTGATGCTCCATCTCGTCGCAGCCGCGCGCTTTAACCTGCAGTAACAAGTTGTTAGAGACACGCTGATCACAGTCTGTTGAGCCACACTGCCTCTGTCAGGCATTGCTGTGCAGCTGGGCATCAACGCGTGCAGGACACAGCACTGTGTACAACTGCATGCATGCAATCATTGCATAACATTGAATGCATGCATGCAAGCACTTAAATATTGATCCTTATAAAAAAAGGGTTGCAAGAAGACACACTGACACATGCAGATAAGGAGCGCGGGGCCGATGGCGCTGATGCTATGGCTTGAATGGGTAATATGATTATGATGATGATGACACATGCAGATAAGTGCCCCACAGTGTCCATGCATAGGGAGTAGCAATGTGCATGCCTGGACAAACAGCATGCACCGCTGGTTGAATGCCTTGCCTGCTGAGCGGCAAGCAGCAGCAGCAGCAGTAAGGTTACCCTCACAGCACCGGTGCTGATCGTTCTCGTCGAAGCCAAAACCAGGCTCTGCTACACTACATGGCCGAAATGGCCATGCAACGCCCATGCAAAGTTTCGCCCCATACCACGGCCTATATCCCTGCTGCCAACAGCCTGCAGCACCTGCTGTGCTGCACCCCAGGCTTTTGAATACACCAGCAAAAAGAAATCGCCTGCAGGAGAACAGCACAAGCTGCACAGCTCTCTAAGACAAACATGGTTGTGCGCCACATCACGTTACGTGGCCACTATATGTTCATCAAGTGATGGATCTGACAGGAGGCATGGCCACCCACTTTTGTGGGGTGCGGGGCCGATGGCGTTGATGCTATGGCTAGAACGGGAACATGGTGACGAGGAGGAGCCATGACCAATCACCACAACGGCATGCGCCCCTTAACTATATAAAATACACCTATATACATATATAAGCACACTATCGCGCGGCTGCGCCCACAGCCGTCCTGATGCGCTTGCACACGCCCCTGTGCCCTGCCCTCCAGTGCGCCGCCTGGCAGTCCCTGCTGCAGTACCTGGCGGCCCTGCAGCCGCTGCAGCGCTGCCCCAGCGCCAGCTCGCCCAGCTTCGCCATGCTGCTGCAGCCCGGGTTGTTGCAGCAGAGCCTCACGGGGAACTCCGCCACCACGGCCACGCCTGCGTCGCGGATGTCAGCGCCTGCCTGGGAGCCCAGGCACGCCCGCAGCTGCGCCTGCAGCAGCTCCCCCACACCAAGCTGCCGCCGCCGCCGCCGCCGCTGCCGCCCAGCGCTTGCTCGAGGACCACACTCGCAGCCTACCAGCGATCCAGGGCGGTCTGCAGGTGTGCCGTCGCCGCCGCCAGCTGAGCGAGCAGCGCCTCCAGGGCCGGGCGCGCTTCCACCAATGGGCCCAGCGCGATGACGCCCGCCGGCTGCTGCACTTGCAGCTCGCAGATCTGCGCCCTCGTCACCAGCGCGCACCCGAACAGCCCTCTCAGCACCTGGTAGATGGCTTCCAGTCCATTCGCGCCCAAGCTGGGCGCTGCCGACTCCATCGCGACCAGCAGCTGCGAGCCCGCCACATACAAGCAGCGCCCCGCCAGCGCCAGCCACGGCGCCACCGCTGCTACCCTGACAGTCGTCTCGCTGTCTGCTTCTTCGTCATCGCTGCTGCTGCTGCTGCTGTTGCTGCTGCTGCTGCTGCTGCTGGTGAGGCCTTCAATCGCCTGGTTGCTGTCCATGCCGATGCAAGTTTCTGCAAGCTTGCTGAGCACCACGGCTGCTCGCGCGCTCGTCCGCGCATGCTGGATCAGCGCTTTTATGGTGTCCACGCCGCTGCTGCTGCCCGCCGCGTACTTGAGCTGCGTCGTGACGAGCCCAAACTGCAGCAGCAGCGCCTCACGGCTGCTGCTGCCCGCCGCCGCTGCCACAGCTGGGCTGGGCTGACCGCTGCCGCAGGAGGGGCAGGTTGCTTCGCAGCAGGCTGTGACAGCGAGCCACGAGAACATGCGGACGCTTGAAGCAGGCATCTGGTTGTGGCGAGCCGTGCCGCGCACTGCTGCTGCCGCGCACTGCTGCTGCTGTGAAGGGCTGCTGCCGCGCACTGCTGCTGCTGCTAAGGGCTGCTGCCGCGCACTGCTGCTGCTGCTGCCGCGCCGCGCACTGCTGCTGCTGTGAAGGGCTGCTGCCTGAAAGCAGCCACCAGGAGATCCAGGACATCTGCAAGCAGCAGCAGCAGCCGCAGTTGCAGTGGTGAGCATCGCTTGCTGCAGCGCGCTGGCAGTCTTCTCTTCAGCGTCATGGCAGCAGGTCCAGGAATGCTGCCAGCACAACGGGCTGACCAAGTTTGCATCTGCAAGGATCATCATCAATGATTTGAAGCATGGCGCACGCGATGGTCGACGCCGGGGTCAGTGATCAGCTGAACAGAGTCTCTCCTCAGCTGGCAGATGGTTACGGTGCGCACATCTGACCTCAGCTGCTGGTCGCCACTTGGAGCTTCTGCAGCAGCCGCTGATGCTGAGATCGCCGCCGAAGACGTCACCGCTGCTGCCGCCGCCTTTGCTTTGACTGGTGACACTCCGTGTAACTCCAAGTGAAGCCGGTGACAGGCGCTCGCCACGCCGATCAGCAGCAGGTGCTGCAGGGACGCTGACTCAGACAGCTGCTCCACAAACTTGGCATCACTAGGGCTTTGCGGGCTGTCTTCCATCAGTACCTCTTGAAGGATTGCATCCAGCAGCAGATCTGACATGATGTAGATGGCGACAGTGACGCTCTCACGGGGCATGTAGCCGTCGGGCACGCTGCTGCTGCTCCTGCTCCTGCTGCCGCCCCTGCTGCTGCTGCTGCTGCTGCTGCTGCTGCTGGGGGACGCCCCAGGCATCTATGGCGGCCAGGTACTGCCAGGTCACATGCTGACAGCACTGTCTCCTGCAAGCAGTTGCTGCTGCTGCTGCTGCTGCCGCCAGTGCGCAGCAGCATGCTGCCATGCCACACCAGCGCCAGGCTCCTCCCAGAACCCCAGCAGCTGCGCAGCCATGCACACGTCGGAGTGCATCGGGAAGCAGTCTCGGAAGAGCGACGCTGTCGCTGCGCCTGCTGTTGCGGCGCGGTGCCGCGGGCTGACCTCGGCCAGCTGGCTGGCGGCGCTGTCCATCACATGTGACAGCACAGGCAGCAGCCCTGGGAGCAGCAGGCCCCCGAGGGCGGAGGGAGCGCGGAAGCAGAGGGACGGCCAGCACAACAGGGGAGCAAGCTGTCAGCGTGAGCCAGCGCTGATGGCGCTCGGCCAAGATGCACCCGGCCAGCCAGGCACCAGGCGTGCAGCCGGCTGGCGGCTGCGCTGGCGCGAGAGCACAGCAGGCGAGCGCGCAGGCAGGCGCTGCCCGGCTGCTTCGGCAGTGCTGGAAGGCGGGAGCTGGGGCGGTTGACGACGTGAGGCAGCGTGGGGTGTGCGGGTGCGTGCAAGGCAGAAGAGGATAGCGGGGTAGCTGCAATGCGCGTCTGATGTTTCCTGGTTGCTTTGCTGTGCTGGCCGAGTGGCATGCATCGACGCGTGTGTTGCATGGCCATGATTGCAGGCATGCACACTCCCTTTCAGCACCATGCACCATGCAATGCACACCCATACAGACGCACATGCAGCAGCGTCTTCCCCTGGCATCATCAACAGCACTGAGCAGGAATAGCTGGAGCCGCACTCCACCCCAGAGCCAGCGCCATGCCCTCAACACTCTTGCACGAAACCGCAAAGCCAAGACTGCCGCAACGGGTGCATCCAAAGCGGTGCGACGTCACTCGCCTGCTGTGTGCTGCGCGATCCGCCGCCTCAGCGCCGCGTGGCCCTCTGTCGCCGTCTGCTGCAGCCAGCTCTCCAGGCACATGCCCAGCGCAGTCACCAGCGTGCTGACCGCACGGCAGGCTGCAGGAAACGCCCCAACCTGGTCAGCCTCGCTGACGAGGACTTGCAGGAACGGCGCCGCCAGGCTGCACCAGCGCAGCAGCGTGCTGGACAGATTGCCGGGCGGCAGCTGGTCAAAGTGGGTGGCCGACGGGTCCGAGTTGAGGAAGGCCGCCAGGCGCCGCGCGTTGGCGTACTCGCTGCGCAGCGCGGCTGCAGAGGGCTGGCTGAGGCGCGCCAGCAGCGCCTGCGTCTCCTGCAAGACCAACAGAAATTCCAAACGCACGCCATGATTCACCTGCCGGCAGGAGGTGGTTGACTGTGCACAGATGCTGCTGCGAGGCAGGAGTGTGGGCTCGCAGCTGCTGAGGGCTTGCTGAGGCGGGGACTGGGTCAATGCATGCCTCTCCTGCAGGCAGTGCCCGCACTGCAGGGCAGAGGATAGCATAACAACATAAAAGGCAGCACTGTGCACCACCTTACAACAAGGAAGCAGTTGCTGATCAAGGTGTTTGCTGTAGTTGCCAGGGACAGCCCTGACTGTATGCTGCTGCTGCTGCTGCTGCTGTTGTACCCTGCTGGTGGCCTGGCTGGCCTGGTCAGCAGCCACTGGTCACCGAACTGCTCAACATGCTACTAACGTCGTTTATTCAGGGGCTGAGACCAGGCTACAACCACTCAGCTTTGTTACCTGCCAACTCCATGCCGGCTGTGCTGACGCCATCGTGGCACTGCAGCCGGCCCGGTCTATCGTTCACAACGCCATGAGAGCTTCATTGGTGTGGAAGCGTCTTCTGTGGGTCTTGACATGCCAACGTTGAGCACTGATGCGTGAGAAAGCACTGTACAAACAAGCCTGGTGACACTGGAGTTCACCAGCACTGAAACACAAGCAACAGACAGCCCACACCAACACGCGACGCGTGTAGGTTGGTGTGTAGGTTGGTGTGGCGATGTAGATTAGGTGTGTTTGGCGCCTGAACCCCATCGTGGGATACTATCTTTGTTCCTAACAAGAAACTGTCAGGCCGACGGAATCGGCAGCACTGTGGATTACGCTGCCACCTGCATGCTGTGCAGTACGCGGTCAGAGTTTACATACGTCCTGGCGCCGTTCGGCACCGCTAACACTGATAGAGCAACACAAGCAACAGCAGCACCAGTAGCAGCAGCAGCAGACGCAGGTGCAGCGCAGGCCAGCCATCATGCGCGCAATCGCATAGCACCCATTTCACGCACAACATGTCTCAGCAGCTCGCGAGCGTCACAGCCACCGTGCTGGCAGCGCCAGCAGACGGCGTTGCGCCTGCGCTGCTGCTCTCCATCACTGACAGCAGCAGCAAGGGCCGCACACTGGGGCAGTACCTGGTGAATGCCCCTGAGGGGGTTAGCAGGCTTATGCTGGAGCATAAATGCAGGCCAGGTCTGCACTTCAAGGCGTTATTTCTGTCAGGGTGCAGCGCAGCAGAGGCTGGCGGCTTAGGGGGCTTGCTGCTGCGGCTGAAGCAGGACGGGAACGGCGCGATGCAGCTGGTGGGACCTGAAGGTGTGTTGTGTTCAGTGTTACGGAGGTGGTATGTTATAACACATTACAGACGAGTTATGACATCTTCATGCGGAGCTAGCTGGGTAAACATGCGGTGCAGCGGCGGCCTGGACTTCATGCAGTGCTGCTGCCCTTTGCAGGCGAGCTGGCTGTCTGCCCAAAACATCATTACTGGAACCTAAAGTTTGCAGGATTCAACACAGGATCCCACCTGCAGGGTTCCACTCAAGAGCGGCGTGTATGTTTGTGTGGTGTGCCAACATTTGCAAGCTGCGCTGCTTGCTGTCGCGCTGCTTGCAGGCACTGGCGCCTGCCTGCGGGCCTCCAGTCGTTCATCAGCTGGCAGCACCCACAGGTGCACATCAGCACGCCACAGCAGCAGCAGCAGCAGCAGCAGCAGTCAAGCAAAGGAGCTGCAGCTGGCGGCTCAGGCAGCAGCGGCTGTGCAGCAGTGCCTGCGGTGTCGTTTGCAGACCGCGGAGTGCAGGTGAGGCTCGGTGGCTCGGCACCAGCAGCAGCCGTGGGACGTGCGGCTGCGTGTGTGTTGCTGTACCGCTGTACATGTCAACCACTTCTTACAAATATATATGCAATAATGTTTTCAGCTAGTTTACTTAGCTGATCTGGCTGGTGCGCAAATAGCTGTAGGCTGCGTGTCTGCAGCAGCAGCTCTGAAGGACTGTGTGAGGCATGTTGCGGGGTTGACGCAGCTGCTGCTGCTGCCTCGGATGCAGGTGGTAGGGTTTGGGGTTGAGGCCAGCAGCGGCAGCAGCGGCGGCACTTGGCAAGCTCCTGACTGGCTGCTGCCGGCAGCCGTCACAGCACTCCCAGCAGCAGCAGTGGCTGGCGATAGACATGCTGCTGCATCCGATGCCATTGCCAAAGCACCAGCCAGCAGCAGCAGCAGCAGCAGCAGTGATAGCGATACTGATAGTAGCACAGACAGTGACGGTGGGAGCACAGGTAGTGGCGGCAGCAGCAGCGTTGGCGACAGCAGCAGGAACGGCGCGGGAGTGATTGCTGACGAGCCAGATGGCACTGCTGAAGCCTCCAGCAAGGAGATAAACAGCAGCAGCAGCAGCAGCAACAGCGACGCCGACAGTAGTGAGGGTGATAGCAGCGGTAGTGAGGAAAACAGCAGCAAGGATGGGAGCACCAGCAGCAGCAGCAGCGATGGTAGGAGCGATCAGGGTGGAGGTGCAAGCCAGCCAGGTGCTGCTACTGATGATGATGGCGCCCAGCAGCACCTGTTTGCAGCGCTGGACGGCATATTCATGTCAGCAGCTGCACCCAGAGGTGCCGCTGCTGCTGCTGCTGCTGGAGGTCCTGGCAGGGGCCGGCCAGTGAGCAGCAGGGGCACCGCTGCGGTGGCACGAGGTGCTGCTGCTGCTGCTGCTGCCGCCGCTGCTGCTACTGCTACTGCTGGTGTACGGTCGTCTGTGCTCGCAGCACTTGGAACTCCAGCAGCAGCAGCAGCAGCTGCAGCGGGTGCGGGCACAGCAGTGCGACGGCAGCCGCAGCAGGCCGCTGATGAGCAGCCAAACAGCAAAATAGGCAGCAAGCGGATGCGGCCACAAGAGCACCAGCAGCAGCAGCAGCAGGGTGAGGCAGGAGCCGGGCATCATGCAGCTAAGAAGCAGCGAAGGCAGCAGGAGCAGCTGCAGCAGCAGCAGCAATGCAACGGTGTTGCTGACAAGCACAATGCTGTGCATGCTGAGGGTAATGAGTGCGGCTGCGGACACGAGCCAGTGCAGCAGCAGCAGCAGCAGAAGAAGCAGAAGCAGCACAGCAGCCAGGAGATGCTAGGATACCTATTTCACATCCTGCCTGTGTGCAATGTCACTCAGCGGAGCACAGCAGCAGCAGCAGCAGCAGCAGTTGCTGCTGGCACTGCAGCCCCAGCAACTGCACCAGCAGGTGCTGGTCAGTTACTTGCGGTCCTGTTCTGCAGGAACCAGCAGCAGTTGACGCAGCTGCAGCAGCATCCAGCTGTAGCAGCACTATGCAGCGGCAGCAGCAGGGTGCTGGCCGTGTTTCACGTGGTGCCTCCTGCTGTTGCTGCTGGGCCTGGCTATCAGGCCTGGCTGCAGCAGCTGCCTGGTCAGCAGGTGATGCTGGCAGCAGAGGGAGGTTTAGGGCTTGACGCACAGCAGCAGCAAGCTGCTTCATGTGTCGCACAGGCTGCCGACTCTCGTGCTGCCGGTGCTTCAGCCGCAATCGAGGCAACAAACAGCAGCAGCACCAGCAGCAGCAGTGCTGGGATGGGGTTCACGGCCTCAGCTAGGGTTGTGTCGCGGCTGAACCTCGTCAGTCCTGACATGTTCCCGCTGCCTCATGCACTGGCGGGACAAGCTGCACTGAGTGAGGCTGAGGTGGCAGCAGCAGTAGTGGAGGCCCAGCAGCGGCAGCAGCAGCAGCAGGCAGATGGTGGGCCACCTGGAAAAGGTCAGCAGCAGCAGCAGCAGCAGCAGCAGCAGCAACTGGGGTCGCTGCTGTCAGGTCAGCAGCAACAGCAGCATCCTGCAAGTACGGTGCAGCAGCCATGTGACAGCGTTGTTCAAGCACCCCAGCCCATCGCAAGGCAGCCGCTGCAGCAGTTCATGTGGCGGGGTGTAGACCTCTGCCCACCACTAAACCCTCCAGATGGTAAACCCCAGTGGGACTGGGCCCCCTGGCAGTGGGAGCAGTGGGAGCGGCAACAACAGCAGCAGCAGGGTAGCGAGTTGGTAGTCAGGCAGCTGCAGCTGGAGCTGCTGCAGCAACGGCCGAAGCTGCAGCAGCTGCTGCCAGGTGTTCGACGCAAGTGGGCGGCTGAGTTCAACCAACACTTGCAGCAGCAGCAGCAGCAGCAGCAACCTATGCCAGCCAGCTCAAACAAGTCGGCGGCTCAGGTGCTGAAGCAAAGCTAGCAAAGCAGCAGCCCCTGCAGCAGAAGCACGGCGATGCTGCCGCAGCACGAGCAGGGACAGCCGCCACGGCCTCTGTTTCAGCGGGTGACACGGCGACAGTGCGGCCGCAGAGCATGCTGCAGCACCTGGCAGAAACGACGCAGTTATAACAGATAATGACAATGATGCAGATGATGAGGCGGCTCCAGAGCTGCTGAGTCAGCCCTGGGCAGACGACACCGCCGTCATGTTCCTGGGCACGGGCTCCGCTGAACCCTCAAAGTACCGAGGGCCCAGCGCCATACTGCTGCAGCTCCAGCACAAGGGCAGCAGCAGCAGCAGCAAGGGGGTCACTGCTGCTGCTGCTGCTGCTGCTGCTGCTGCTGCTGCTGCTGCCAGCACTGGCAAGGAGGGCACACGGCATTGGGTGCTGTTGGATGCAGGGGAGGGGACCCTGGGGGCCATCAGGAGGCTGTTAGGACAGCAGCAGGCAGCAGCAGTGCTGCGGGGGCTGGCTTGCATCTGGGTCTCGCACAAGCACGCAGATCACATGATGGGAGTGCCAGCACTGCTGGAAGCAAAGGCACAGTGCAGCAGCAGCACCAGCACCAGCACCAGCAGAGGTGTGCATGGGAACAGGAGTGGAGCAGCAGCCGGCTGCTGCTGGTTGGGCCAAAGGAGCTGCAGTCTTGGCTGCAGCAGCTGCCAGGTCATGCCAGCTGGCAGTACGATTTTGTACTGCTGCCAGAGTTCAGTGGGGCAGTACAGCCGCCAAAGGCAGTACAGCAGCCGGGTGTACCGCCTCCCCGGCCGCAGCCGCTGCCAATGCCAGCTGCTGCACAAGCAGCAGCAGGCCCGCAGCAGCACACGCAGGTGCAGATGCAGCAGCAGCACACGCCGGGCAATGCAGCAGCAGCCGATGCAGTTACAACCCAACTGGCGGCAGCAGCAGCAGCAGCAGCACATGATGCAGCAGCAGCAGCACTTGATGTACCAGCAGCAGCAGCTGATGGCCTTGCAGCAGCAGCAGTTGTTGATGGCACAGAGCCACCCTGCAGGTGGCATGATGCAGCAGCAGTGGCAGCAGCAGCGTTGGCCAGGGGCGGCATGCAGGCGTGCAGGCATGGTCCACCCTGCCATGATGCAGATGCAGATGCAGCGGCAAGCACGCATGCAAATGCAGCAGCAGATAATGCAGCAGCAGCAAATGATGCAGCAGATGATGATCAGCAGCAGCAAATGATGCCAGCAGCCAGCCAGCAGACCCTGCAACGGTCAAAGACCTCAGCCCAGCAGCAGCAGCAGCACCAGCCTTCACCAGTGTTTGCAGTCATGTCCGAGGTTCTAGGGTTCACCTCTTGGTCCTCTGTTGCTGTGGATCACTGTGCTGGTGCGCACGGGCTGGTGCTGACTCACAGCCAGGGCTGGAAGCTGGTCTACTCAGGTGGGGCTGGTGGCACTGTCGATGGCTGTGTGGGGCTGTTTGTATTTGCTGATGGCCCTTTGTGTTTGCTTGTGGCTGTTAGTGTCTGCTTGTGGCTGTCTGTATTTGCCTGTGGCTATTTTGTTTGCTTGTAGTTCTTGTGTTGCTGCTTGTGGCTGCTTGGGGCTATTTGATACAAGCTGTGTCTGTTTGTGGCTGTCTGTGTTTGCTTGTAGCTGCTTGTGTTTGCTTGTGGCTGCTTGTGGCTGCTTGTGGCTATTTAAAACAAGCTATGGCTGCGTGTGGCTGTTGTGTTGGCTTATGGCTGTTTGGGTTGGCTTGTGGCTGCTTGTGGCTGTCAACGGTGCCCATGCAGCCACTGCATGCGTCATCGTCACGAAGTCAGCCGCCACCTCACTTGCTGACCTGGCGGCCCCTGCAACGCTGCGAAGGACGGCCGTGGTGCCTTCTTCTCCGGCTCGCTGCCTGCGTTCCGAACATCTGCCCGCTGGCTGCAACTCCCAGAGCACACACCCAGTCAGTCTGCTAGTTGGTGTCGCTACTGGTCGGTGCCGTGCCCTCTTGTTTGTGTTCTCCACGCTCCAGCGCGGGTGCCACCAGGCCGACAGCGTGCACTGCCCCAGCTAGCTGCCTCTGCTGGATGAGGCTGCCCCGGCTGCCCCTGCTCAGCCTGCATTGTTGTATGCATGCAATTTTGTTCAGAACCCTGGTTGTGTCGTGTGAGTCAGCTACCTTGCCATGGGCCGGCGTCGTTCCGCGTGTGTGTTGGTTTGCTGGACTGTGCTGACGCACTTCAGCCAGGCCGACAGCGTGAACTGCCCCAGCTAACTGCCTCTGGACGACGGCTGCACAGGCCATTGCTGCCTTTGGATTAGACCTCACAGCCCATTGCTGGGGCCACTGCTGTGGCTGCCTCACATGCTTGCAATCAACGCTCACAATGCATGCTGTCCTGTGGTACTGTGGCTGCCTCACAATGCATCTGCAACCAACGCTCACAATGCATACTGCATTAAATATGGTGCTGTGACTGCCTCACAATGCATACGCAATCAACGCAGGTGACACGCGGCCGGTGCGCCGCGGCTTGCTGGCTGGCCCGGGTGCGGGGCGCCACGCTGCTCATCCACGAGGCCACCTTTGAGGCTGCGCTGGGGCACCACGCACGCGCCAAGGGCCACAGCACGCTGCAGGAGGCGCTGCAAGTGGCCCAGGACATGGGCGCATACAGGTGGGCTCAAAACGTTGAATGTAGAGTCCGCCGTGCGCCTGCGGTGACGGGGGTTGTTGGCTTTGTGTGTGTTTTGTGCACGCTGCAGAAGCGCTGCAAGTGGCAGCAGATATGTGGCGCTACAGCCGGGCTGTGTGTGGTGCGCAAGCCCAGTGTAATGGCACAAGCCTGGCAAGTGTTTGCAGAGGCCATATGCCACTGCACCTGGGCAGCTTTCCTGTACATGCTCCGACAGCGCCTTTATGATGCACGTGCCGCTGCCGTTGTTGGAGCGCAGGACTGTGCTGACGCACCTCACCCAGCGTCACCCCACGTTTTACCCACAGCTCGCGGCATGTGCCAAGGCAACCTGTGCTACGGCTCCGCCTTGCTCCGGTCACTCACACTGGACTGTTGCGTGCCTGCCTAGTGCCCAGCTCCTGCTGTCGTGCAGGGCTGTGATGACGCGCTTCAGCCAGCGCGGCCCCCACCCACCAGCAGGCGGCCCCTGCTGCCCCTGCTCAGCCTGCCATGCACGTATGCATGCGGCGTGTCCGTAGCCATGGCTGTTGTCGTGTCAGTTGTTCACTGTTATAATCGGCCGGCGCGGTTCCGTGTGTGTTGGCTTGCAGGACTGTGCTGACGCACTTCAGCCAGCGCTACCCGCGCCTGCCCGCAGGCTACCCCAGCAGTGCACGACCCTGGCGCCAGCGGCCACTGCTGGCTGTGGACGGCGCTATTGTGCGGTTCAGCCTGCTGCCGCGCTTGCCGGCCCTGATGCCGACAGTAGCAGCGGCGCTAGAGGAGCTTGAGGAGCAGCCGGCAGAGTGAGGATGGAAGCAGCGGCCGCTGTGGGGAAGGTGCTCTGTGCGGTTCAGCCTGCTGCCGTGGCTGCAGGAGGCACCTCTAGCATGCATGTGTATGTGTTGTTTCCATGTAACGGGTGCCCAACGCCTCAACAAGCCTGATTTTGTGTGCAGGCTGCAGGAAAGTACAACAGAGGGCAGCGCAGATTGCTTTTGTTACCTGTCTGTCACAAAGAGCAGCACTTTTACACAGCAGCAAAAAACCAAGCAAGCAAGCAGTGTCTCCCCACCTCTGCATGCGAGGCTGCGCATGTAAGCAAAGCTGGCTCCACCCACTTACCTGTCTGTGTGCCAGAGGCCCCAGTGGCCTTGCAGGCAGCAGAAAGAACACCACATCATACCTGTAGCAAGCTGCAGCACGAAAGCGGGTCTAGACTGTGGTGCACAGGTTGCACCGTGATCTGGCAGGCCAATTACCAGCGCGTGCATCAAACGCCGGTGACACAAGTTTGTCTGCCAGTGTACTGCATGCTAGTACCGTGTCCTCTCACAAGTTTGTGTATCGGCATGCATGTGTGTGTGGGGTGCAGCGCTTGCCACACTTGCGACAGTGACCTTGCGCAGAACACCATTACACAGCCAAAACACCAACAGAGGCTCCAGGGAACAACTAGCATGCATGCAGCATGTCAGGGCCCTGACAGCACTGCACCCTCGCTGACAGCATTGCGAACTTTCTTAGGCAGGTGCTTGCAGCAATGGCGCTGACATTTGAGCAGTGTTGACCTGCAGGAATCAGATCCCTACCACAAGCAAGAAGTACAGCATGCGATGCAGGCTGTGGCCATGCCCGCCTCATCCAGTCAGAATCAAAATGATCAATATCATTCAACTAGTTGCAGGGAATGCAAGTCCTCTCCCCCCCCGCCCACGACCACCACCACGCAGCCTGCTGCAACAGAGCTTGCTCGTTCACCTTCACCAGCACAGACAGGCTGGCATCCCTGACACAGTTTCCCACCAGGATGGTGCAAGGGTGCACAGTACTAGTTGGCACCAGGATGTTTGCCATCATGTGAAGGGAAATGGCACTAGCATTCAGTACAAGTCATGTGGCTGGACACTGCTGTAGAGGTGCGGAGGAGCAGCCAGCATTAGGACTGAAGATTGCTGCAGCCATCCCCTGGGCGTCAACCCCTGATGCCGTGAAGGAGCCCAGCCACAGACCATGATGGTGCAAGGGTGCACAGTTGGCACCAGGATTTTTGCCAGCTTGTGGCCAAACACTGCTGTAGAGGTGCGAAGGAGCAGCCAGCAGTGGGACTGTAGGAATGCTGCAGCTATCCCCAGGATGTTGATTCCTGATGTGAAGAAGGAGAACTGTAGAATGCTGCAGCGATCACCAGGATGTTGACTCCTGATGTGGTTAGGGTTCCCAGCCACAGTATTGGAACCCTGACCACATCAGGAGTCAACATCTGGGAATAGCTGCAGCAATGTACAGTCCCACTGCTGGCTGATCCTCCGCTCACTTCCAGGTGCAGCCAAAGCTGCTGAAGGGCCAGAGGAAGACCAAGCCAGCGAGCGAGAAGAGCAGCAGCACCACCACAATGCATCAGCACAGACATACGGCTGTCCACTTAGCGCCACTCTCTGTACGCCTCACCCAGCTTTCTTGCCGCGTGATGTGGCCCATGGAAGCAAACTTGCAAACAAGCACCATGCAAGCTGATGATATCTTTGCACGTGGTCGCGGCCAACAAGCATCAGCTGGCGGGAAAGCACTGCTTGCCAATGCTGTTCCGGGAGTCAAACTTGCAGCAATAGCATCATGCATTTATGATGGTGATGATGGAGTTGGACGCTGCCGCGGCGTCAATTGCTGGTGAATGGGATGCTTGCTAATGCTGCCGGCACGTTGCTCAAGGAGGCGCTTGCCTGCTGTCCGTGTGTGCATTGCCGCTGAACTGCCTTCAGTGCTTCTTGCAGCTGGCAGCATGGTGTGGCACAGCACAGCCACCATATGCTTGTACCTACAGCCACTGGCACTTCTGCTGTCTTTGCCAAATACCAAATACCAAATACCAAAGTAGGGCCACAGGCCCACCCACTAAGGAGCCAAACAAGGCTCATGGGGTCCCACAACAACCAAGGAGTAATAATCCAACCAACTAATCCGAGGCCTCAACAAGCTCTGAAGATTCTGTCTCTGAGGCACTTGTGTCACTTGGGAGCACAGCATGCGCCATAGCCGGATCATTTCCAACCAGGAGACAAAGTAGATGAAAGCAGCAACACTACTCTGCCTCTGCTGCACAAATTCAGCCAGACACCGTCCACGAGGGCTCACAGCAGCAGCTGGGCTCAGCCACCCTCCAAAATCAGCAAACAGCCGCCAGAAGGGATCGCGAACAACTTGATATGCGTCACATTCAAAACTCAGTGAAACTCATCCTCAACTTGGCCAGCACCACACCGAGAGCACAGTTGCTGTTGCCTGGGTAGCAGAGAGTTATCAGCCCTCTCCCACCGACCGGTAGCCACACGCAAATCATGTGCACCCAGACAAAAACGCATCAGAGATGACAAGTGCATCTTGTTTAAGCCAGCTGAGTTGTGCACATAATCTGGACACCAACTCATAGGTTTCGTCAAATCAAGCTCATCAAAAGGGGTGCATGCAAACCAGCTCTCATAGGTAGAGTGCATGACAGTATCAGACCCAGCCACTCTGGGGTTTGCTGGCAAGTCCTGCCACTGCTGGTACAACCATGCCTGCAAAGCGCTCTGGACACTGCTCACATCAGAGGCATCAAGGCAATGCAAACCAACCATTGAGTCAGGAATGTCTGCTAACGTTCCCGTATGGGTATGTAGCGTATGCACAAAAGCCCCAAACTGCCAAAACCACAGCAAACTCTGCCTGCCCTGCTCAACACTGCTGGGGTAGGCCCTCAAATTCAAATCCCTGTTCTCCTGTATAGCAAGAAACAACCAGTCATTGGGGGGCTGTGCAACCACTCGGTGCCACAGGTCCCAGCAAGCTGTGAACCATCCACTGACTAGCGGTCGGCAGCCAAACTCACGTAGTAGAAGCTGCCTGCATGTTGGTTTGCGCACACGACCAGCCAACATGCGCAAAAACATCAATTGCACCACCTGCATGTCATTGCTGAGTGCCTTGGCAACACCCGGCGGCCCACTGCCGCAGCCATGTAGCAGTGCAGGGCCCCACACTTCAGAGCAGTAGCCCAAGATGGGGGACACGAGTGAGTTGAACAGATGCACCCCTGCAGACCAAGGCCGGCGATGTTGTGATCAGAGCAGCGCAAGCGCATCCCCCCACATTGCCCTAGAGCCAGCAGCTGCAAGGGACGAAACACACGCTGCAACACCCTTGGTCTCATGAACACACACCCTAGGTGACTGAAATCGCTGCTTCTGGGCACTGGCACACGCACACCATCCCTGTCTAGAAAAGTCCATTGCTCATGTCCCTGGTAGCGCTGGTGGCCAAACACCACTACTTCTGTTTTGCCATTATCCACTTCCATGTCAATATGAGAGCAGAAAGCACTCACAGCATCTAGCAGCTGCTGCAGCTCCTCCTGGCTGCTGGATAGCAGGGCCAAGTCATCCGCATACAGCAGTAGTCTGATCAAACTCCCACCCAGCTGTACACCACACTCACTGGCATGCTCCTCCAGCCATTGCTCCCCGTGATCAAAGAAAATTCCAAACAGAAGAGGCGATCTGCAGGTCAGCAGGGGGCACAGCACCAAGTCCTGGAAGGCTGGAGAAAGCCTCGAAAGCCTCCGTGGCTTTCTCCAGCCTTCTAGGACTTGGTGCTGTGCCGCTTCCGAGGCTTTCTCCAGCCTTCCAGGACCTGGTGCTGTGCCCCCTGCTGACCTGCAGATCGCCTCTTCTGTTTGGAATTTTCTTTGATCGCGAGGAGCAATGGCTGGAGGAGCATGCCAGTGAGTGTGGTGTACAGCTGGGTGATTGTTTGATCAGACTACTGCTGTATGGCTTTCTCCAGCCTTCTAGGAATTTGTGCTGTGCCGCTTTCGTGGCTTTCTCCAGCCTTCTAGGACTTGGTGCTGCGCCCCCTCCATGGCTTTCTCCAGCCTTCTGGGACTTGATTGTTGTGCGCCCTGCCGACCTGCAAGCGCAAAGACAGCAGAAGCGGCTGAGAGAAACGAGTGTGCCAACCAGAAAGGTGCACAGGCAGGCGGGGGCAAGCAGAACGGACAATGGTTGCAGGCAGACTGTCACAATGCAAGTGGGTTGCACTGCAGTGAGCATGAGCAAGCAGTCAGCGGACGGCCTTCTAAAGCTTGGTCAGCAAAAGAGTGCCAGTGACATGCAGCATCTTAAACGCACTTGCATAACCGCCAGTTACAGCAGTTGCACACTTCATGCGCACGCCGTGACTGCTGCTGTGTAATGCTGGGACAGCTTCAGCAGCAGGCAGCAGGCAGCGGATAGCTGGCACACTAGCCAGCAGCACCGTGCATAATCATGCATGGCTACACCTGCTGCTGCTGCTGCTCAACACAGATGCCAGCTGCTGTTTAGTACCAATCCATGCGTAGCTCACCTGCTGCTGCAGGGAATACCATCATGAGGGCAATTGCCCCAGGAGTCAGGCCTACTACGCCCACAAGCTGCTCAGATGATAGCTGGCGGATGATGTCCGAGCTCACAAGCTTCTGCGTGACCAGCAGTCATCTTGCGACTGCACCACTTCCAGATCATCTGCTGTACAGCTCCCGTGAGTCTGCCCCGGCATTCGTTCAGGTTGCAGAAGTGCGGCACAGCAGCTGCAAACATGCAGTCTTGGATACCTTCACAGCACGAGGGACCACCTTACCAGGTGATGACAGCAAAGATCACCGCAAGCGAAAGTGGCTGCCAACAACGGAACTGCCGAGAAGGGGCCAAAGGCAGCACACTCACTGGAAGGTGGGATGCAAGGCCTCAGATTCTGCTCTCCCTGGAACCAGATGTGGCCACGGGATGGATATCAGGCAGCTAGACGTGTTACAACGAAAACCATCTAAAGTCGGCCCCAAGTCCGGCCACTTTCAGGGTCTGCAACTTGCGGTTGTACCCGTAGAGGAATAGTGTGTAGTTTGTTATTAACAGGGGGGGGGGCGCGGAAAGAAGAGAGGCAGTCGGCAGTGAGCCAGGAACTGGTCACTCGCCAGCACCTGGGCAGCCACCCCGCGCCTGTGGAGCAACTGTGGTAATGCCGTGGTAAAATGTGGTGATCCTGGCGTAGGCAAGACAGCAGCACCCCTCGAAGTGCCGGTGAGGTGCTTAGTGCCAGGACAGACACCAGGTCACTTGAAGTGTCAGCTAGCAGCAACCAATCTGCAGCTGTTAGGCATGTAGCGACGCAGCTATTGAATTGCACAACCAACATGCACTACGTGTGTTAGATACATGCCTACAAACGTGTTGGACACACCACCAATGATAAATACCGCCCAGAGGGCACCCTACACAACGCATCATTATGTAATCCACACGCCCCCATTTCCAGATACATGCCTACAAACGTATGGGACACACCACCAATGATGAATACCGCTCAGCAGGCACTACACACAAGGGGTCATTATGTAATCCACACGCACCCAATACCATGGTGCAGGGCTGCTGCAGTAATGCGGTGACAAGTCAATCAGACCTTCTGACGCTTTGCCGCAGAGGTCTGTGCACTGAATGCGGGCCGTGCTAGCTGCAGCTTGCGCGGCCGCGGTATAGACGGCAAGGCCGGCTGCCGGCTGAACGTGACCTGCCGTTTCTCAGGCAGCGCAGCCGTCAAGCCAGCGAAGTTTGACATGATGCTGCGCACCGGCACCTGCTGCTTGACTACACCAGTCAGGCTGGTGTAGAGGAATAGACAGAGCGTAGCTCTATTCTCGTAGGGGTAGATCGGTCCACGCGGGATGTAGTGTGACCTGTAGTGTGAAATGACAATATATAATATATATAATATGGAGCCGTCGCAAAATAGACTTTTAGGCTAAAAGCTTTTAGCGAAAAAGTCTGCAGTTGTGAAAATTCACAAATTTAACAGGCGGCCAGCATTCGGCCACCACAGCCGTCAAACACTCCAAAATATGGTAGGCATTGATGACGAAAACAGTCCAGGTATGTAACAGGCAGGATAAGCAGCATGCACAACTACAGCAGCGGCAGGAAGTCTGGCATGTCTTCCTCCGCGTCCTCTGCATTGTAATCATCGTCTACAGGCACAAGGCTATGATCTGCAGCTGCTGCTGTCGCTGCCGCTGCTGCAGTAGGCCCTGCAGCACCCGTAGCACACAGTGCAGCTGCCGCTTGGGGCATTCGCTCGTCATGCGGCACACTGAGCCCTTGCAATGGCTGCCCAGCATTGGTGACACAAGTATAGACCGCATGAAACAGGCGCACAAAGATGCCATCCACTACGTTGTAGTCGTCATATATATATGTCGGCCAACGCCAAGGGAGCTCAGTCCAGTCATCTGACGTCACCGCGCGTAATCCGCGTCAGCAGCGCACGCGGGCGCGCAGGCGGCCAAGATCGACCTGAAGATCGTTTCAGCATACAAGTCTCTGCTTTTAGCGCAGCGTCCGACGGCTGAACTCGTCGAGTTCTGCGTCAGCATCCAAGGCGGACGCCGGAAAAAGCGCAGGCGCCCAGGTTCGACCCTGCGACCTCCAGGTCTGCAGGGCGCCCCCCTGGGACTTTTAGCGCTAAAAGTCGGCCCTTTTCTCGCAGGTCCGGCCCGACGAGCAATGTTATGGGGACCGATTCGGGGACCTTATGACGGGCCAAGACCAGCGAGCTGGAGTGTACGGCTTGCTGTCCGTCGAGTTTAAAGTAGGATTTACGGACTTATGTGTGACGGCAGCTGATCGATAATCAGGTTGTCTTCATCACCTTGTGACTCGCATGCCATTGGTTTTGCCAAGGGGTGTAAATGATATAAATATACACCCCTCAGTTTTGCTCATCACTTGTTTTTAGTAGTTGCTTTGCATGAACGATGATGTGCATATCCGTCGCTGCATATGTTTGGTGTCGGCAGTAGCATGGGTTGTAGCATCATGATGCATCTAGATGGACAAAATCTTGTCCGTGGCACAGTACAATGCGAGCCTCCCCCCCCCCCAAAAAAAACATCCTTCAACATGCACTCGCACCAAACTCGTACGCAAACAGCGACAGTGGTCAGAGTGGTCTCACACCTCTGCCTGCCGGCAGGGGCGCCCCCGCCCCCCCCCCCCCAACTCCCCCCTGCCTTTGCTGAGCCTGCAGGCTACTGCACGTACAGCTGTCCTAAAACAAAATTTTGTAATAGGTTATTAAATTCTGATATTTCATACTCTACCACTGGTAGAGTATGAACAGGCATACGGAAGTCGCCTGGTTTGGCAAAGGCGCCTTTGCCGGCATGGCATGCCTTTGCCATAACAGGCGACTTCCGTCTTCACAGTGTTGTCAAGAAGAAGAAGCACTCTAACGCAGCAGCAAAAGGCAAGCAAGAAGCAGTGTCACCCTCCCCTACATGCCATGTAAGCAAATTTGCTTTGAAGCTGGCTCCACCCACTGTACTGCGCCGCTGGTTGTACCGATGAACACCCAGCAAGCATCCAAGTCCAGAGTAGTTGCTTTGGGGGCACCAACCCTTCTGCGTACAGTAAGCAAAGGCAAGAGGCTGCCCTATCTTCAACCTTCCTGCTCGGATACCTGAAGCAAACGTAGAAATGGCAGTTTTGTTTCCACCAGCTGCCGCAGCCGGAGACTAGCACTAGATAGCTATAGTCACTTGTTTAGTTGCGCTAGCGCTGCTGCAGCCGCTGCATGCGTGGTCGCCCCCGCCTTCCCTGGAGGCTTCCTTGATGTTTATGTTCAGCTGTGCTTATGTCGCCCTCCATTAGCCCTTAAGATTGCGTCATTACACATTTTTTATAATATACAGACAGCGCCAGCGCTAGCGTTTTGCATGCACAGCCTTGCACTGCGTCTCATGCAAATGCCAGTTGACTCAGATGAGGGAGGCCGGGTAATTCTGCTGCGCTTGCCCCTGGGTTGAGAGTGCTGCTGCTGCTTCCATCTTCAAACGACTGATGAATACTGCTTATTCAATTCCAACCCACGGCGGCAGTCAAGTGCGCCAATGTTCAAGCAGGGCCCGTGTGTGGTACATGATCGGACTACTGCACCAACACTAGGTATTTGTGCATTGTGCTTTGCGGTGTGGTTTTGTTCCACCACCGATGTACATGCAAGCCCAGCCCACCAAGTAGGCTTCCAGCCTAGGCTACAAAGTACTTAACAAGCAGTTGAAACATGCACAATCTGACCTGTGTGACCCTGCGCAATTTGTTGCAACTCTGAAGCTGCTGTTACACACTCAATCTTGAAAGGACACTTGACAGCTGCTGACCTCCTATCGCCACCAGCAACGCAGAATGTCGCCATTGGAGGTGGCGTGGTAACAATCCAGCGGGATCTGGCTGATGCTTTGCCAGTTACAGCATTCATGGCGCAACAAACATCATCCAGCTTGGTAGTGTTATTGGTAAGGGCCACCCACCATCATGGCCTTCTGCTTGCTGGCAGTTCACAGCCGACTCCGTCAATGTCACCAGCAGGCAACCACAGCAGCACTTGCTGCTGTTGCGAAATTCACACCGTGCTGTGACAGCAGCAGCAAGAGAGGGTGCCACAACAATGATGCTGATGCATGATGCTGCCACCGCCAGCATCCATCGCTAAAGGAATGAGCAACTTGACATGCGTTGAGAACAGCTGCACTCAACATGGATGTTGCCCGGCGCTGCTTTCTTCCTCAATTATTCCTCCAGAACCGTTCCGCCGGGCATTGTGCTGCTCCAGCACCTCGAGTGCCTCATCCACCTTGGCAAGCGAGGCATCCCTGTTGGTCAGCGCAGCAGCACCTCACTGTTGTCCATCTCCAGCAGCATGCCGGTGATCCTGCCAGCCAGCTGCGGCTGCAGCCTCTGCACCCGGGGGGTTGGGCGCTCTCCGAGGATCTGCTTTTTGTTGTTCTTGCGTGGCTTTTGTACGAGCACGCTCTTCAAGTTCAGCCGGTGCTGCCTTGGCCCAGCCCGGCAGCAAGTTGTAGGGCTGCACGCGCTGCAGCTGCCGTGAGTGCTGGAATAGTCTATGCAGCAGAGCAGCAGAGCAGCAGCAGGGCAGATCCAGGCGGTGCAGCAGCAGGGCACATCAACATCAAATCAGACCGACAATCTTTCGACATTGCTGTTCTTATATTGAGGGATGCGGACCCCATGGGTCAACAGTTGATCAAATAGAAGCAAAGGGTCCAGCAAAGCTTGCATGGCGTGTGATTGCAACTGCACCGTGACAGCTTCTAGACCAGCTTGTACCATACAGGCGCATCTGCGGGGTTCAGGTGCCCCGACCCGTGCGGCGTGTGCAGGCCAATTTGCGTGCTAGCCGCAACATTTCAACAGCAATGCTCAGGCTTCACTGCAGCAGCGAGATGCGCAGCACCAGAAATCTGCCAGTGCCAAATGCAATGCGGCGTTTTGATGAAAGGTATGATATGCAGGACTGACAGAGTCCCTGGCAGGATGAGAAGCACTGCCTGCCCTCAGCCGCGGTGATACATGGCTGGCAGCAGGAGCTGCATACAACACGTTGCATGCTGTTGTCACTCATGCTGTGTATACACAGGCCCAACCTATCACTGACTGTTGACCACTCACCCTGCACGGGATTCCTGTCCTATTGCTGCTGCCCCGCCTACTTTGCACCCTGCAGTACCAGCAGCAGCAGCAGCAGCAGCAGCAGCAGCAGCAGCAGCATATAGTGTCAAAGGCTGCAGCAGCAGCGCAGTGGCAGTACGAACACAAGCTGTCACATGTGTCGGCATCTTCACAGCCGCAAGCCGCTGCTACACTGCAGCATGCATGTGCCTACCCTACACGCCATGTCAGGTAATACATAGTACATGGTGTCCTGCAAACTCCATACCAACCAACACCGAGCCATCATGGCCCATGTTGCTATGACAGCAGCATGGACATCAGCTCCGGGTTCCAAAGTGGCACAGAGGCAAAAACATTGATCCGACTGCATGCATGCTTGGTAGGCTGAGTGGCCGCCACGCTCACCACACCCACCTGGGCATCACTTCCTGCAGCCTTCTCACCAGCCTCCCTGGCAGCGGTGGCAGCAGCAGCAGCAGCAGCAGCAGATGCAAATGCAAGGACGTTGCCATCATGGCTCGGAAGGGCTGCACTCATGGTAACCACAGTCTGTCCATACCCATGTGACCACGCTGAGCTCGCTGAGCATTTGCCGTCTGTCTCAACACAACACACACACAAAAAAAAAAAAAAAAAAAAAAAAAAAAAAAAAAAAAAACAACACACCACACACAACAACTTGGGGTGTGAGGCGCACAGTAGGGCGGACAACACAGAGTTTGCTCAGCAGCGCGGTGGTGCCAGCAACAAGCCACCCACTGCAGCGCTGCTGGTATGCGACCACAGAGACTGCAACGCTGTAGAGAACAGAAGCAGCATGTGAGGTTGCGTGGCCCGTGTGCAAGCGGCTGCCGCTCACCCCTGCTGCTCCCCGGTGGGCTGCGCAGCCTGGCCAGCAATGGCGCGGTCACCCTCAGGTGCGCCCCTGCAGCAGCAGCAGCAGCAGCAGCAGCAGCAGCAGCAGCAGCAGCGTCATGACATGGCTGACGAGGCCCTTCCAAAGTATGAAGGAGAGGGGCAAGTCCGCCCGGCTGCAGCAGTCACGCTGCCCGCCCTCCTCTGGCAAGCGCTGCCAGGGTCTGGCCCCCCCCCCGTTGTGGCAACCTACCAGCGTCACCAGTGTTCTCAGCAAGCAGCGAAGTGCACAGCTCACATTTTCTTGAAGGCACAATCATCGATGCAGAAGGCATGTAAATTAAGTCTGCTTAGCCCTGCTTGTCTTCATTGAACCTAGCTCTGCAGCAGCATGCACTGCTAGTAATGCTTTGCTGCAGCCGTTACGGTAGCTGACTACAGTCATACATGACTGCCAGAATGATCAACCTCGATGCTCACCCCTGCTCAGGTGTTTGGGCCTTCTTGTCCTCACTCATGGGACTTGTCTTCATTTCCTGCCTGCAGGACACCATGCAAAACACCAGTTTCACATTAAAGCAGCTGCAAGTGTTGATGTTCAGCCTTACCAAATTCCAACCAAATACCAAAGTGGAGCCACCGGCCCACCCCGTACGGAGCCAAACAAGGCTCATGGGCTTACCAGTGAGTTGTTGCTTTCCGAAAAATGTCGTGCAGGACAGCACTACATCCAACGTTGCCGCCCGCACAAGCCCACCCACCTGCCCTGCATGATCTCTCCACTGTCAGTGACCAGCTTGTCGTCGTTCTTCTCGCCACTGTCGGATGAACGCATCAGCACTGTGGTGCGCTTTGATGCAGCAAAGAAAGCTGGGGCAGCAAGCAGCAGGGGTGCTGCTGTGGGCAGCACGGCCCGGTTGGAGACAGCTGCTGCTGCAGGGCGACGCCTTGCCCCAGCGGCAACGCTGGCAGGGGCCGCTGCGGCCCTGAAGGAGATGCAGGCAGGAGCCATTGTCGACGAAAGAGTGCTGATGCAGAGATCAAGCTGGGGATCAGGCTTGCCGAAGTGGAACAGAAGTTTGTGGATTTATGTACGTGTGTATTAAAAACGTGATCGATAAGGTTGAAGCACGGCTGTAGGACGCTTCAAGCGTTTTGTAGGTTGAACAGGTCCAAGGTGTGTGCGCAACAAACCTGGGAACTGACGAGCATCTGAGCATCAACATTCGCGGTGTTGGTGCCTGTGTATGATCATTGAAAACATAACAATCAACTGCCTGTATTGAAATATTTATTCTAAGCTTGTTCGCAGGCGGGCCTTCCACGTGGCAGTACGCCTGTGCTGCAGCAGCTGTACTCTGCAGCAAATAAGTGAAACCTTTGCGCCCGCGTACGGGCCTACGCTGAGTTGCACATATTCATCTTCACTGACAACGTGCTCTGGAAGGTAGGGCATCGTGACCGTTGGGTGCAGCACCACTGCAGTTTGCTGCGGCGTAGCTGCACTGTGGGTGGCTGCAGCAGAGTTTGTATGCGGGAGGATGGCAGGCTGTGGGGTACTGCCCTTTTGCGTGCATGCAGTGCTCTACCTGTTACATGTCTTTTGCATGCATGCAGTACTGTGTCCAACTACATGTTGACAAAGCATCCTTGTTGTATCAGATGCAACACTCATGAGAAATCAGTTGTGCAGGGGATGTGCATGCTGTTTCTGCTGTCCAAGGCTTTACACTAGGCAGACAACTGACAGTCGTCAGTGATAGCGAGCACTGCTGGTGCTGACACAACACATCGTTGGCAATGATGTTGCATAATAGTTGCCCGCCCTGCACAGATCACGCTCACAAAACCCTTTTTCTAGCTGACCATAACAACTTCAAGGTGCAGTCCAGGTTTTCAACCGGCCACAACTTGGCTGCTGACCTAGCACCCCAGTCGGGGAACCACTACACAAACGGATTGGCCAGTGCTGCAGTATCGTGTTGATAGCATGACGGTGGTGGTGACATGTCCGTCATGCCAAGTGTTATGACATGCACATCACACTGCAGAGCATGGCCACTCTAACTGACCTCTGCAAAGTCCGCAGCTAGCAAATCACAACTGTTACATCAGTCTCCGGCCATCTGTGTGAGCATCAGCAGAGCATCACTGGCACAGCATCAAACCCATTCGCAATTGGTGAAGTGCGTGTCAGTCATGCTACAAGTGTAACAACATAAACATCACACTGCAGAGCATGGGCACTCTTGACTGAACTCTGCAAAGTCCGCAGCTGAGCAAATCACAACTGTTACATCAGTCTCTGATCATCTGGTGTGAGCATCAGCAGAGCATCACTAGCAAAGCATCAAACCCATTCGCAATTGCAATGTTCCAGCAGCGGTTGCCCAAGCTGTTTCTACATGCATGACTGCAGCCCGGGCTTCACAGCATCATGCCATGATGGTGCAACACCACCGCAGTGCAATACATGCTCAGCACTGTGATATTCCCAAAAGCAAGTGACTGCATGGGTGACAGATGTGGAAGGAGACAGCAGTGCATACAATGTACGCAGCACCTACAAAAGTCCTTGACATGCATCGTCGCCAGCGTTCAATAGGCGGCTGCACTAGTCCGCCAACAGTCACGCACGCACCACACTTCATCGGGTGCAGTTCTAGTTCACCACACTCCTCGGCACCACCTTATGGCTACACACAAAAAGCAACTCGCACACCAACCGTTGTAGTCCATCCAGCATTCCTGCCATTCCTGCCATACGATGCAGAACCCATGTCTCAAAATTGTAGCGCCACTCTTTCAGCAGCTGCTCTTGAAGAGTCGACCGCTGGCAACTTTGCCAGCTGTTCATGCTGTACAAGCTCAGTCTGTGCAGCAGCAGCAGCAGCAGCAGCACAGAGTGAGAATCAAAACCTTCATCACCAGTGTCACAGTAAGCACTGAGACACAAATGCTTAATCTCTGTTTCAATGCTACGTTTTTGCATAGTCTTGCAACAATTCTGCTCACAAGCAAGGTGCTACAATGCGGACGCACTGGTTGTGAGCAGGGTGCAATTTGCCTGAGCACCGTGGCGGCGCGACTGTGAAGGCAGTTGCACTTCACTTCACATGTTGTTTCAAAAGCAACGGTAACATTTTCTTGCATATGAAACAAGTCAACGTGGTTGTACCTCTGCCTGAGGTTGCACCTCAACATCAGTGCCTGCATTGAATGCGGCCTAAACACCAGAAAGCAGTAGCTAGCGTCGACTCACTCTGCTTGGGTGCCTTATCGTCCTGCTGACGGCCCTCCTCCTTCTGCTGGCGCCCCTCCTGCTGACCCTCTTCCTTCTTAGCAGGCTCGCTTTCTGTGTCAGCAAAACCCTGTGCAGCGGCAGCGGCAGCGGCAGCAGCAGCAGCGTCAGTACGCTTGTAACACTACTTGTTAGATCGACCTGATACCAACCTTACCTGCGCGTGCATCTTGGAATTCTCTACTATGTGTGGTTCATGCAGCTTGCACAGAGGTCGTGTGCATGACATGGCAGCAGCCTGGTGTGCGGGCCAATGCCACTGAAGACCATAGGGCTGTCGGCTAACACGGGTTGTACTGCGCTGCAGCACGGCTCCTTCATGCCTACCCCATACTGCAGCTGCAGCGGAATCCACTTGCGCTGCCCAACATATAAGCAGGGGGTTGAGTCTCTGGCTTCTGCCCGAGGCAGGGCTCCCTCCCACACAAGTCATGTGGGTGAAGTACACCGCCACAAACAGGAGCCGGCTGCTCAGCTCGAGCCGTACAGCAGCTACAGGCCGCAGGGCCGTGCATGCCCTGTGCTTTATCAGGCTCTATCATACTGAAATGGGCTTCAATAGGCTCAACTAGGCTTGATTTAGCTTCATGAGGCCAGGTGCCCCCCTCACCTGGCCCTCGGCCGCTCCGTGCAGGCTCTGCATTGCTGCCGACTCCTTGTCACCACCCTCAGCGGCAGACGCATCCCTGGTGGCAGCAGCAGCAGCAGCAGCAGCAGCAGCAGCACTGATGGCGCATGTACAACTCAAAATGCAGTCCGAAGGAGGCTTACGGTTAGCACACCGAGTGCAGCGTGCAGCCTTCATCCGCAGAGATGTGGGGGGCTCCCCAATCTGACTGAACGTCATGCACTGCTACCCAGAAGCAGATTGTTGTGTGCACACCAACTGCAAGGCAAACCCATTCTCTGTTGGCACTGCTGCTCTACTCCTGACAAAACAATCTACCCTCGTGACTTTGCAGCAACCGCAGCAATCACTGAAGGTGCAGTAAGCAGCAGCACTCACCCCTGCTGGGCCTTGGGCTGGGCAGCAGCGGCACGGTCGCCCTCGGGAGCACCACTGCAGCAAAAGCAGCAGCAGCAGCAGCAGCAGCAGCAGCAGCAGCGATCGGCAACCAGCACTCAGGCACTAGCCTGTGCACCGCACAGCAGCGTACTCCTGCACAGCAACGTCATAGCTGACATCTTGCAAACCCGGTGGTGCTGGGTTGCTGCTGGCCTGGCCAGGCAGCCACGCTGATGCCCGCATTGTCAACTGCCCCTAGCCTTTAAAGACCATCACTGCTGCTGAAAGCCCCAAGGCTTAATGCAGATCATGTGCAATGCACTCTGTTTGGTGCATTGCCTTTGTGCTGCTGTTCTCGATGCTCACCCCTGCTCAGGTGTCTTTGCCTGCTTGTCCTCGCTCATAGGGCCTGTCTTCATCTCCTGCCTGCAGTAAGAAGGAAAATCCCATTTATCTTATCATTTTGGATGCTGCGTGCCTGCAGGCTTCTGGCAACAGGATGAAGGCAGTGCAGCTGCTCTCAGGAGCAGAAGAGCTGCAAGTCCAGAGTTTTGGGGTAAAAGAGCGGCTACCCACCTGCCCTGCATGATCTCTCCGCTGTCAGTGACCAGCTTGTCGTCGTTCTTCTCGCCACTGTCGGATGAACGCATCAGCACTGTGGTGCGCTTTGATGCAGCAAAGAATGCTGGGGCAGCAATCAGCAGGGGTGCTGCTGAGGACAGCACGGCCCGGTTGAAGACAGCTGCTGCTGCAGGGCGACGCCTTGCGCCAGCGGAAATGCTGGCAGGGGCCGCAGCAGCCTTGAAGGAGATGCAGGCGGGAGCCATTGCTGGTGCAGGGAAAGAAGCTGTTTGAGCAAATGTGCGAGTTGAGGATCACGCCTGCAGAGAAAATAAAGTGTTGGCTTACGGTTGAAACAGATATCAATGCATTGGTATTGCCAATGCGTATCGCTGCACCCGTAAGTAGTAGGTGTGGAGAGCTTGAGTCACGCGGTAAGCATCCAAGGTATCCGCGTCATGGTGTACACGACATGACGAGCCTCGCACAGCGTCGAAAGGGAAGTAGACAGAGATGACTCAAGGTCAATATGTTGAAGAGTAGCGCAACAAACTTGCTGTAGAAACTGGTGTTCGACGAATGGTGTCGCTGCGCGGGCTGCATGAATATGCTGATCTACTTCATGAAGTACAGGCGTACTGCCAGCACTCTTGTACATGCAGTGCATGCCACATGCCAGCGCCAAACGACTGGATTAGTCAGACATCTATATCCAACAGATCTTGTTTTTACTAAGGAGCGTCGTGTGAGGGCTTGCAGCAGCAGGAGATCAGCCAGCAATGTCTGCAGGCAGTGGGATTGGCAATTGCAAGGGACCGTCCCAGTGGGAGTGGCAACACTGCGCAGTGATAGAACAAACATGAGGCTCGGCTGTACCCCCTTCGCACTGTTGCACGTGACGATTATTCCAGTGACAGCCTGGACATCTACAACTAGTCAGACTCTCCACTGTGATGGCGCTGATGCTATGGCTTGAATGGGTAAAATGATGATGATGAGACTCTCCACTGTCTACAGCACGGGTTGAACCTCTGAAGGTGCGGCTGTCTCGAGAGACCGAGCTCGCACCCCTGGTACTACCCCCTGCTTTGAAGCCCAATCGGGCCAACTCTTGCTCTCTTACTGCTGCATGCTAGCCAACGCATTCATCACCGCCAGCACAGTGACTGGATTTTGTTGCGTCAAAGGCGTGCCGTTTGGTGCAACTGCAAAACCTCGCAACATGTCCAAGCAGGACCTCTCAAACAAGAGAACGTACTGTCTAAAGCAGAAAGGCGTGGGGTTTTATAGGGGGGTGGTACTAACTCAAGAAGAAGAAGCACTCTAACGCAGCAGCAAAAGGCAAGCAAGCGAGCAATGTCACCCTACCCCTGTACTATGTCAAAAGAGACAGCACGCTAACGCAGCAGCATAAAAGCAAGCAAGCCAGCAGTGTCACCCGACCCCTGCATGCAAGGCTGCCGCATGCAAGCAAAGCTGGCTCCACCCACTGTGCTGCGCCGCTGGCTGTACTGATGAACACGTTGCAAGCATCCAAGTCGAGAGTAGTTGCTTTGGGGGCACCAACCCTTCCGCGTACAGGAAGCACAGGCAAGAGGGCTGCCCAACCTTCAATCTTCCTGTGCAAATTACATGAAGCAAACGTAGAAAGGGTAGCGGCAGGGGGCTCGTTACTGGGCTGGTGCCTCAAAGAGCCTAATCCTGCCGCCCCGTCTTGTACTCCGGTGAGATGTCACCCATACTATGTAGCCGGGGATGGCAGGCACAGCCGCCCGCCGCCCCAGCTGGCTGCCTACTGTCCACCTGGGAACAGCGTTGACACTGCATGCACAGCAAGTGAGTGCCCACAAACCACCATATGCCAGTCGAACACCCGACCTGAACTCAGCCAAACTTCCTCATGCACGGCTACACGTGTAGCAGCACGCCAGGCCTAGTGCTCTCCAAAACAACATCAACCTCAACGCCAAGCGCCACTACGCGACGCCGACACACACTCATAGTGATGAAAACAGACTCCCACGCCCCGCGGTAGGCGTCAACATCCCATGCGCTGAGCAATTGGGCTTGAGACAGCAGATACCAGTGCATGCAAAGCAAGGATGGCTTGTGCGCGCACATGTGCACGCGGGCAACAGGTTTACCTTTCTACTGCACTGTATGTAAATGCTGTTGGTAAGAACACAATACTGTGAGAGGACACACTACTGTGACTTGTGATGTTCCTGTTTTGGGATTTTGGTAGCCTGGATAACTAAGCACTCTTCTACATGCGTTTGTGAATAAACACAAATTGACAACATGTCCACACAGGGATTGGGGATAAGGCGGGGGCGGGAGGACTACAGCAATACCACAGTGAGTTCCTTGAGACTTCAACTGCTGCTCTACTTCACAACAGGACAGCAGCGCACAGACCTTCAAGCTGCCACATGACCCCATGCGTGCATGCGGCTTCACGCATGTGCAGCGCAAGCGGCGGAACGCGCACTGCACCACACGATCACCAATTGCCGATTACCAAAGTAGGGCCACTGGCCGATCCGGTAAGGAGCCACACATTGGCTCATGGAGTCCAACAATGTATCATCAAAACCAAAGGGGGTAAGGGAGGCAGGGCATGAACAACTTGGCGTGACAATCTCCTTCAGGCTGCTTGAAGCAGCAACACAAACAACACGTGTGCATACACCGGCGCATCCGCAGCCGGCTGCAGATACTGCAGCACGCTGCGGCAGAATCTGCTGCTTGCAAGGATGCGCGCTGCAGGCTGCCTGATGATAGATGAGCATGCCAAACGAAACAGCACATCTATACGCCACTGTCGCAACCGACCGCACTGTGACACTGTGCCTCACAGCTGCCGCATCAGCACTATGCACAACTCAATCCATATCAACGCTGCACGGGCAAACTCCAAGCGTGCGTAAGAAAGCATGCACATAAGACATGACAGAATGCATGCTGATGTCAGCTGCTGGGAGGCTATTGATGCATGAATGCAGGTGCAGCTGCGGTGCAGCGTAGTGTACATTGCTCAGTCAACTCGCGTGCCGCCAACAGCACATACTGGTGCAACAAAAGCAATTGTTCTTTCACTTTCTTTGCTTTGGTATTCACGGGCATAATGCTCTGCGGCAGCCACACAGTTCTTGACACAGACAACAAATGCAGCAGCTGCCTGTGCGGCTGTCCATGCAGCATCAGGACAGCAGCCGCTGCCAGGCACAGCATATGAAACTCAGAGAACCGCCACAACACACGCCCAACGCTTGTCAAATCCAGCTTCTGGAGGCAGCAGCCAGGCAAGGTGTTGTCAAACTTCACAGCATTGCGCGTATGGCACAGTATACCCCAATACATCCACTTTACTATGCTTCGAGCAAAACCAATCGCCTGTCAAGACCCAGGCGTCAGTAGCGCTGCAGCTGCTGCTCAGGCACAACGGGACTTCCTGCTAGCAGCATCACCAGCAGCAGCAGCAGCCGGTGTACCAACAGCAGGATGCACCTGCTGCAGCTTTGTAGCTGAAACAACGTTGTTACTACTGCTGCTGCTGCCCAGGGACCTTGCTTTGTACTACTACCGCTTCTTGGAGCATCCTCAACATTTGAAGTGCTGCAGCAGCTGCAGGTTGACCACAATGAGCAGCAGCAGCAGCAGCAGTGCGTCACCTACAGCTTCACCTCCCGGGCCCATTGCTGCTGCTGCGCCATGACCCCCTACCCCTCCCTGCTGCTCACGTGCCGCTGCCCGCGCCTCATTCGCCCGTGCCATCTCGCCCTCGATCTCATCTGCTCTCACACCCAACGCCTCCTGCGCCTGCTCAGCCAGCATCAGCAGCTGCCCGACCGCCTCCACGCGCCTCGAGCGCAGCATGCTGCTGCGAACTTCCCGGCGAACCTGCTGCGCCTGCAGCAGCTGCTGCCGCTTCAGCTCGGCATCCGCCTCCTCCTCCAGCTGCATCTGCAATTGCTGCCTGTTCAACGGCGCGGCCGTCGCCTGGCCACTTGCGATGCTGCGGCTCGACTCGTGGTGCTGCTGCTGCTGCTGCTCCGCAGCCGCACCCCTGCTTGCACCCCCTCTGGTGTCACTGCTGTCACCGGAATCTGCACTATCCTGCTGCTGCTCCACAAGCAGTAGAGCGTCCTGGTGCCGCTGCTGTGCTGCTGCTGCCGCCATGGCTCGTTCAAGGTAGTCAATCACCTGCGTTGCGCCCACGCGCTGTGCTTCATCCAGCGGAGAGTAGCCCCAGCGGTCCCTCACTCCCATGTCTGCGCCTCCTTCCTCGACCAGGACCCGCACCTGGCAGAGACAGGCAAGCACACGACGGAAAGCAGTTCACACCGCAGCTCAGTTGAGTGGCAGGGGCACGCGGGCATGCATGTATCCCCAGGGATGTTCTGCGGCCGTGCCTCCTCCTTCCCCTGACTAGCACCCATTCTGCATGCAACAAGGGCACAAAATAGGCAGGCAGGCAGGAGATTCACGAGGTGCTCATGCCACACTGTGCAGAGGTAGCAAGATGCTGCAGGCTCGACTGTAGCGCCCACCCTTGCAGCGAACCATGCTCCTCCTTGCCCTGACGGCCAACCCCCACACCCTCACAGCTGACCACCACCCTTACGGCCAACCCCCACACCCTCACACCTGACCACCACCCGCACTCATCGTTGCCCTCACACCCTCACATCTGACCCCAACACCCTCAAAGCTGACCAGCGACAGCTCACACCATGGGCAATGAGTGCAGCAGCCGCAGGCCACGAGCATGCAACACACGAGACTGGAGCACGTGTCTCTTGGGGTGCTGGCCCTTGTGCTGCCATGCCTTGGTCATCAGCGTGGAGCGCACACATCACGCGACGGCTGCAGTGTTTCGACACCCCAAACAATCAGAGCTTGAGCCACGCAAAGACAGCGCCCCCCCTCGCACCATCACTGCGTTGCCTTCCGCGGCGCTGACATGCAGAGCCGTGCGCTTGTCGTAGTCGCCAACATCCACCGGCGCGCCCGCCCTCAGCAGCCGCCGCAGCAGCGGCAGGTTGCACTCGTACACGCAGTTGCACAGCAGCGACGCCAGCTGCAGCGCCCAGCTCGTGCCGCTGCCGCTGTGCTGGCCGCTGCTGCAGCCACCATCCGACAGGCCGCTGCTGGTGCTGCTGCTGCGGGGGCTGCTGCCGCTCATTGAGAATCGGATGGCAGTGCTGCTGCTGCTGCTGCTGCTGCCACTGGGCGCGGCTTTGCCGGCCGCAGTGCATGCTGCTGCTGGTGCCAGGCGGACGCCTGCTGCTGTGAGCGTGTCGATAATGGCGTTGTGCCCATGGTAGCAGGCCTCCAGCAGAGCCGAACGCCCCAGGTTGTCATCCAACCTGGCGTCAGCACCTGCAGGCATTCCAAACAACCGGCAGCGCAACAACAACGGTGAAGCCCGATGTCGAGGGTTGACATACCAGCATGCCTGTGCAGGTGTCCCCACAGCACCACACCTGCTGACAGACGCAGCTCCACAATGTTTAGGAGCCCGCTGCAAGGGGCCAGCGCTGATGACCAAATCCAAATGTAACAACATGAAATCACAACATGACAGGTGTCCCCACAGCACCCCACCTGCTGATAGCAGCAGCTGCACAACGTCCCGGAGCCTCCTCATAGGGGCCAGCGCTGATGACCAAAGGAAAGGTAACAACATGACAACAGAACATAACGAGTGTCCCTTTGCACCCCACCTGCTGACAGCAGCAACTCCACAATGTCCCGGAGTCCTCGCACACGCAACATGTCAGCACTGATAACCAGGTATCAAAAGTAACAACATGACAGCAAAACCTGACAGGACTGACAACGTGAAGGGTGTCCCAACAGCACCCCACCTGCTGACAGCAGCAGCTCCACCATGTCCCTGTGCCCCCTCAAAGGGGGCCAGCTCTGATGACCAAGGAAACGTAACAACATGACAACAGAACATAACGAGTGTCCCTTTGCGCCCCACCTGCTGACAGCAGCAGCTCCACCACGTCCCTGTGCCCCCGCACGCAGGCCAGCATGAGAGCGGTGCGGCCGTCATAGTCGGCGCTGTCTGGGCTGAAGCCCTGCTGCAGCATGCCGCGCAGCCGCATGGAGTCACCCCGCGTGGCCGCGTACCTGCACGCGAAGCGCCCACAACAAACAACACGTCGCGGTTTGAGCCCTGGTGCACGTGGCTGGAGCCCTGAAGCAGCATTCTGCGCAGCTGCTGCAGCCTCATCACACTGCCTTGCGATGCAGCGCCCCTGCAGACACTCAGCAAGACGATGGTGAGTCGTCGTGAGTAAGTGGCATGCATGCGAAGCTGGGCAGCATGGTCTCAGCTGTGCCAGCAGGCCACCCATTACCAACCCACCTGCACGACATTGATTGCAGCGTCGGCGCAACCAGGCACCACACAGTCAGTGTTGGGCAGTAGGGTGCATGTCCTGTCTGAACCAATGCCAGCCACCGACACAACCTTGCTGGCAAGCTAGCCACGTCCAAGTCCCAGCCCTGCGGCCATACAACACTCAGTTGGTGGTCCTGTGCACCAGCCGCTTTCTGCCATGTGCTGGCTGATGGTTGCTGCCATCGACAGCAGAGCAACAACCACAAGACCAACCCACATCCCAGGCCTGACAACATTTACAAGCTGGTGCACAAAACGCCGTATGGTCTGCTCAACCCCACTCACAGAAATTCTGTGGTCCTGTCCTCCTCCTGCTTCGCCATGTGCTGGTTGATCACCGCCATCACGCGCACCAGGTTGCTCAGCACAAGCTCCTGCCGGGCAGACAGCGACGCACGGCCGCCCGCAACACCGCCGCCGCTGCTGCTGCTGCCCACTGCAGGCTTAACATCCCTGCTGCTGCTGCTGGAACGTGGAGCAGCAGCTTGAGCCTCAGCAGCTGCAGAACTCAGCGGCACATCTGAGTAGGCGCCTGATGTCAAGGCCGGCGACTGCTGCTGCTGCTGCTGCTGCTGCTGCTGCTGTGCCTGGGGCTGCTGCATGCTCTCCGGCACAGGCCCAGACACCTGCAGTGTGCTGCCGCTGCTGCTGCTGGGTGTCGGCAGCACTCCCGGTGTGTCGGTTGGGTCCAAGCTGCTGCTGCTGCTGCTGCTGAAGGGGCTCCCTGTGCCTTGCTGGGTGGGGTCAGCAGATGCCACATCAGCCATCATCAGCTCAACCTGAAACGCATGGAACAGGTCACACCAGACCATTGACGCGGCAACACAGAGGCCTCAGTGGCACCGACTAGGAAATGCTTTACCGATTACTCAGCCAAGGCTGGCTGAAACAGAAGTGCGCTGGCAGTACTGTGACACAGAGGCCTCAGTGGCACCGACCAGGAAATGCTTTACCGGTTACTCAGCCACTTGTGGCAGAGCAGGTTGCCGGGTCATCGGTCGCCTTGCTGCTGCCAGTTCAATTGTACAGGGAAGAGCTGATCAGACCGGATCATGGATGATCCATCCATGCTGAGGACCAAATGCGCGGCTGGCTGGACAGCGCCGCTCGTTGACACGCTTTGGGCTGGCACGGCTGCACCTTGCGCTGCTGGGGCAATGCACATCCGCTGCATGCCGCATCAAGAAGTGACGTAAGGCAGTTCCTATAGAGTTGTGTGACTTGAGTTGTTGCGACATGCGCATTTGTTGTGCACTCGCTGCGCTCACCAGCTCCGGGCTTGCCCAGCTGTACATGAGGCTGCTGGGGCAGCCGGCCAGCAGCTGCTGCAGCGCCGCGCTGTTGCCGCGCATGCCCGGGAACTCGGCGGCGACCTGCGCCTCGCTGCGGCGCCGCAGGTTCTCGAGCACGAGGCGGCTGGCGATGGGAAGCTGCGCTCAATGGACTCAAAGGCGCTGCGGGAGATGACCATCACGCGCACGCTGCTGAGCGACCTGTGTCACAAACGTGTGCAGGTGGGTTGAAAAGCACGCAGCAGGAAGCAGGGGAGGTGCCTGTTCAACTCAAGGCTGGAGTTGGGATGAGACTCTGCAAAGAAGAAGAGGGGTTACATGGTGTGCACAGGCGACTACGTCGCAACGAACACCCGAAAACAAAGAGAGCTGCTAGATTTTAGCGGAAAACAGACTGTCACCCAAAAGAGGCCCACCCGAGAAAGCCTCTGTGTGCGAGACATGACACGTGGCTCTGCAGGCACAACCGTCAGACTCACAACATGCAGTGTAGAATGGGACTCTGCAGAAGGTGTGTGGGGGGCAGGGTGCGGGCACGGACTGGAAGGTGCGTGAGCTCACGGCTGTCAGGAGGTGTGTCAGGTGCGGACGGCTGTGCTATATTAGTTGTTTCATTGCGTTCTCAGGCGCTGCATGAGGTGACAATCACACGCACACGGCAGAGACGGCAGACGTCCCGGCAGCTGCGCATGCTCAGCGCTGCACTGTGCTTTTGCGGCGGGGGTTCAATCCCTGCTGTGTGCACAGGAGTAGGGGTTATTCAGCTTTTTACATAACGCGTGCGGCAGAGACGGCAGACGTCCCGGCAGCTGCCCATGCTCAGCGCTGCACTGCAGCGGGGTCGGCTGCTCACATCACATGCTCCATGCTCACATGCTCACCTCACGTGCTTCATCTGCTCACCTCACGTGCTCCATCTGCGGGATCTCTGTGAAGAAGGAGATCTCCCCAAACAGCTCCCCCGGGCTGAGCAGCTTGCGCGGACCGGTGTAGATGCCCATGCCGCCACCTGCCAGCAGCACCAGCACCAGCCAGCAGCAGCACCAGCCAGCAGCAAGCCAGCAGGTACTGTAAGATGAGCTGAAACCACGTCAAGCCCAAATAGGTTGTATGATCATACAATACAATCCACCTTTAGGGTTGCGATCTACTTCAGGCACTAACCCAGCGATCCCAACTGTGCGACACCTGTGGCAGGCAGCAAGTTACCCTGTACAAGAACAGCCTCACATGCTTCACGCCCTGCTGATGGCCACAGCACCTGGCTCCCGCAGCTGCTGCTGGCGCAGGCCGGCTGTGCAGTCCGCTGCCAAGTTTGACACGTCGACCGATCGACTTGCGAGCAATACGCTCATCATTCACTGGTCAGCTGTGGGTGCTCAGCTGTTCACTTCAGGCACCAGCTCCCCAGCGCGCTGTTCAAGGCGAAACGCCCCAGCCAGGCACTGGGCACCTTCAAGCAATCCACGGCAACCCACAGACACTGCACAGGCACAAGCCAGATGGCGATGCGCTTGTTCGGTTGTGCACATGTACACCCGCACTTGACAGTCACATGACCCCAAGCGCAACCGCAGACGCCGAGCACACAATGTGGCACAGCCCACCACTTGCAAGTGCACTCGTGGCGTCCAAACCTCAAAAGTTTCCTTGTCGCGCTGCTGATCAGCAGCGCACCGTGTGCTGCTCACCTGCAAGTCACACTTTGTGTAGGGAATGCTGACACTGCCGCCAGCTGTGCACGCAGCAGTCAGCAGCACGCCAGCCGCAGCTCACCATTCGCAGGCGCGCCGTTGTCCTCGCAACCCAGCTCCCCCATCATGCTGCTGAGCGGGTCGAGGCTGCCGAACGAGGCAGCGTAGTCGCCGCCCCAGTCGTACTGGCTCACGGACGGATCGAGCGGGGAGCTGCAGCATGAGACAATGACACGGGCGGTGCAGTGTTCAGGGGCGCTGCAGGCGAGGAGTGCAGCGCCCTATGCATTCACGGAGAGCGGCGGCAGCCAATCAGGCGGCACAGTCCTGCCCTGGCTCACGCATAGGCTGAGCGGGGTGCTGCAGGGATGACACCAGCATAACTGATTGCTGGAAGCGCCCGGCAGGCAGGCAGTTGCAACAGCATGGCGAGCCGGCAAGCGTAAACACATGCAGCACGAGCACAAGATCTGGCCCGTGCAAGGTAGCACATGTGCAGCTGTACAACTCCCGACTGTCGCTGCGGGAGTGCATGCATCTACCTGAGGCTCTCAGAGTGCGATTGTGCACGGCTCCGCAAGCAGATGAACTAGTCGAGCTGCAAAGCAGTATGATGGATGGACACAATCTGCTGTATTGTGCGCTCATCTTGTCTCTGTCACGCGTTGACACCGTGCTCATCTGGGGTGGCTCATACCTCTATCTAGATGGTGACTGGACCCACGTGTAACTACTCTCTCTCAAAGCAGTTGCGCGGAGGTGGCGCAGGCGCATGCATGGCAGCTCACCGCAGCTCCACGCGCCCAGCCACCACCACAAACAGCTCGTTGACGGCATCGCCAGCAGCCAGCAGGTCCACGCCGGGCCGGAACAGCTCCAGCCGCGACGCCGCCAGCAGCGCGTCCAGAAACTTACGAGGGGCGCCCCTGCGATGCATTTTGCGGTTGGCAACAGACCCATGACATGCAGCAGCTGCGGCGAGCTTTTAGGCAGTGCTACTTTCAGTTGCGTCGGCAGCCGGCAGGACTAAAGCTGGTGGCCTTTGCGGGTGAGCAGCTTGGCAGCAGCTGTCAAGGGTAAACTGACAAACCGCCAGCGGGGGCCTAACCCCGCTAAGCAGGTGATTTGGGTTCGTGTGCTTGCTCCACATAGGCCTGCTATAGTAGAGAGCAAACATCAGGCACAAGAGCACGGTGGCGGTAATGTGGCGAGTCGTCGGCCGGAGCATTCACCCACAAGCTGCGGCGGCACTCAGCAAGTTTGCCAACAAGGAAAGCTGCCTGGTCCAGCAGAGCCGAACATAAGCCTGGCAGCTGGTGCACGAGTACTACGTACCAGACTCTAATCTGGCAAACGAATCACACCTTCCCTGTGGAAGCATGGCAGCATTACAGGCGACACCGGAGATGATGTTTGCATGAAGCTGGGCGCATGCCGCACCTAACAGATAGCGGGAATGTGGGTGCCGCAGGAACGGCCCGCAACGCAGCACAGCCTGCATCATCAGTTGCAAACCGTGAAGCTTTCAAACCTTGGATGGTGCTGCAGCAGCAGCTGCCCTGGGCCTCACCTGAACAGGTAGCTGGCGCGCAGGTGCCTCAGGTAGAGGTGCCGCAGGATGCGCCGCCTGATGGTGGTGGGGTAGATGGACAGCACCTGGCAGCAGCAGCGGCAGCAGCAGCAGCAGCAGCAGCACGGGCAGGAGCTCGATGAGGGAACAAGGTGTGCAGTCCATCCAGTGTGCAGGACTACTTTGAACCATCCTACTTGTGTGGGAACACCCCACACGCCAGCAGCAGCAGCAGCAGATGTGCAAGGAGCAGGCGCCCACCAGCTGCTTGTTTGATGCCGCCGCTTGGTGAGTTCAAAGCCTTGCGCCAGCCATGCACACGCATGACACTAACAGCAGTGTCACATAACATTACAGGTGTTATGTATGGCAACACATGCTATGAACCTGGTCATCACCTGGTCATCTGATGCCTCCTGGTTGTTGAATTTGAGGCGCAGGTGCTCCTGCATCTCGTCCTTGAGCTCAGGTGGCAGCTGGTTGAGTGTGGTGTAGGTCTTCAGGTTGCTGCTCAGGTCGCGGTACCTGCAGGGCAGGCACAACACAGCAGCAGCAGCAGCAGCAGCTGGTGGTGGAGCCTGAAGCAGGCCGTGGTAGCTGTAGCAACAACAGCAACCGCAGCAGCTGCTTGGGGCGCATCATGCTCACAAGGTTGTGTGCAGCAGCACGGGGGGGGGGGGATATCAAGCGCACAGGACGAAGTGCAACCAGCTTTCGTTCAGATTTGGGAACGGCACAGCACCTGTTGGCTGTTTGGCCAGATGTGACTCCGAGAATAACTGGTTACCTGTGGGTCTAGTCACCATCTTAAATGGTATGAGCCACCACAAATTGAGCACAATGTCATTGGAACGATCTGTGGATTGGCAAAAACCAGACAACCAGCCAGCCGGCAGCAGCAGCAGCCAGGCATCCTCACCGCCCAGTGCGTTCGTCGTTCTTGACCACCAGCAGCGTGATGGTGCCCAGGATATATGCGCCCAGCGCAATGTTGAACAGGAAGAACACGCTGCAGGGCGGGGAAACATTTGCCACATTTCAGGCGCTGATCATGCAGTGTAGCGGTGACCAGCGAACGACCCCTGCAGTGGAGCCTCAGACCAGCACGGTGTTCTGCAATTATGCAACGCGTGCCGACATGAACTGCATTCACCAGCAGACAGAACGCAAAAGAAGGTGTCGACTTGCACCTGCCGAGCTTGCAGTGGGAAGGTGCTAGGCTGCCTGTGCAGGCAAGCCAAGGGCCACCCTCATTGGCACCCCAGCAGCAGCAGCAGCAGCAGCAGCAGCAGCCGCACCTGGCCCTGGTGGTGTTGGCCGCCACCTGGCGCATGTCGTGCACGGCGTCCATGCCGTTCCACTCGTTGCCAGCCAGCGTGGTCACGGCCCAGTACAGGCTGCAAGTGTGCCGTGCAAGACACAGAGGCAGGCAGGCACAGGCCTGATGGTGGTCAGTCACGGCAGGGCTGACGTGCAACGGCTGTGGTCACACTCCAGTGCGGCTGCACGCAGCGCATGCAGCCCACAAAAACTTGTGGTTCAAACATCCTGCTGCTCTGAAAGCAGCGCATGCAAGGCAGCGCACGCAGACACAGGCCTGATGGTGGTTAGCCACGGCACGGCAGACGTGCCCAGGGTGTCCTGCGGGACTGCCTCAGCGCAGGATGCAGCAGCAGGTACAGCAGGGCATGTGGCAGAACCACGCGTGCAGCTGCATCCAGCGTGTCAGCAGCAGCAGGAGCAGGGGCAGGGGCAGGCACTGCTCGTCTCATTTCTGCACGAGCCATATCATCATCCTGCCCCGCCTCGCTCGCCCAGCTCTGCGGCTTCGGACCAACTTGACTCGGCCGGAAGCTTTTACCAGCCGCGTATGTCCCACACCCGCGGCACACCCGCGCATCGCCCATGCTTGGAAGGCGGCGCGCGCGGGGCGACGACGTCACCGACCAGCAGACACACCCCTGCCCTCACCTGTACATGTACTGCTCCGGCTTGCTGATGCTCGCAAACAGGGCCGGGTTCAGGCCCACCAGCATGTCGGGGTCGTAGCCGCCAGACACCGCCAGGAAGTCGAAGCCGCACGCCACCCAGTGTGTGAGGTACAGCACGATGACCAGGTTGCGCGCCACCGTCACCGTCAGCAGCGAGACGGTGAGGTCGTACTCCAGGTAGCGGAAGAACCAGCGCACGCGATACAGTCGCACCTGCGCCCACGGCAGCAGCGCGCACAGGCAACGAGCGCTGCTGCTCAGCACCGTACATGCACAGATGAAGGTGCGGTCGGCACGCGGAACTGAGGCAGGGGCGTGCAGCAGCAGGAGTTTGGCGCAGCACAACCACGCTGCACGGAACGCCGCCGCAATCGTCACAGCCGCACTGTGTTGAAGCAGCTGGGACGTTGCAGCTGAAAGCGTTATAAAGCACGCACATGACACTGCACGGCATGTCGCTTGTTGAAGGTGGTCAGCGCACAGCATAGCAGGCAGGGTGGGGCAGCAGAAGCAGGTGGTGACATGCTGACCAGGTGGTGCTCATTGTCACAGCTGCAGCAGCGACACGGCAACATAGTGAGGATGTAGCCTCCCGGTGGCCCAGTACATCCGCACTTAAATGTCACAGCAGGCTCCAACAGGCACAGCAACATGGAAACAAATGATGTCACAAACGACTGCGCGGGTATTTGAAGTCCTATAATAATTGCAGCATGACGCTGTCATAGAAGCATGGCTTTGTTTACGAACACACGCAGGCTCAAGCACCTGAGCTGCGGCACCTTGATGACGCCCTAAACCTAAACCACAGCCGCAAATTGGACCAAGCCTGAACCCTACTCTCAGTGCCTAAACCCAGCATGCTCACCAGATGAAACCCCTTGAGGCACGCCAAAGCTGGTACGATGCTGTTGGCAGACGTTACTGCAACAGCCCCAGCACCCCCTCCCGCAGCATAGCCTGCTGCTGGTGCTGCTCCTGCTGCTGCTACTGCGGCAACAGCAGCAGCTGCTGCATCGGCTCCAGCACCTGCATCACCACCACTGGCACTGCTGCCGACCGCTGCAGCTGCAAGCGCCGCTGCTGTGCCGTACGCGAGCCAGTCAAAGGGGATCGCTGACAGCAGGTCCAGCAGCAGGCGTTGGCGCCTGTAGTTTGCTGCAATTGCTCCTGGCTCGTCCACCAGCAGCTCATCCGCCTCGTATGCGACACAGTGGTTGACACCTGCACAGCAAAAGCGCAGCAACAGCAAAGCAAACCACTTCAGGCTCAGCATACCATGCACCGCATAACTGGAGCGTGCTGTCTAGCAAGCATGCCACTGGAAAATCAGCCAAGGATGCGAAGACACACAGAGTGAGGGTCAGACAGTGCCCAGTTTTTACGGCAGCAGCCTGTGGAACAACGGTTCACAGGGACCGCGTAGCTTCTGGGGCTTCTAAAGCTGCAGAGATGGCGGTGCTAGCAGATGCGGTGTTGTGCATGCGACGGCTTGGCATGGTAACAGCAGCCGCCAGGCCTGCATGGTGGGCACCATAACTGGACAGAGTCTGGTGAGACACCAATCCTCCAGCTGGTCTGGCCAAGAAGTTGCTGCGCTGCTGGCCACGGCCTACCTTTTGATACACCACCGGCACCGCTATCAAGATGCACGGTGTTGCTGCCTCACCTATGTCTGCCAGGAACAGGCACACCAGCAGTACATCCACCCATGTGCCACATTGTCCAGGCAGTACATGTGCTGGAAGTCACCGAACGCAAGCTCCCAGGGTATGAAGATCCCCGTGAACGCTGCTGCGCCGATCAGCAGACCCCTCCAAGTCCTGTACAGCGGATTGTGGGGGTTGATGATGCCCTGCCGCAGGCTGCCCCCGCTGCTATTGCTGCTGCTGCTGCCGCCGTCATCTCTACTGCCATCGCTAAGATTGGCAGTTGTTGTCGGGATAGAGGATGATGGCTGCCTGCTGCTGCTGCTGCTGCTGGGCATACTGAGGCCCAGCATGCGCAGCAGGACCAAGTCTGGTTGCCCATTGCCGTTACCTGCTGCTGCAGTTACGCCATGTCTTTGGCTGCTGCTGCTGCTGTTGCTCTTGGCGGTGAGCAAGCGGCCTGGCAGCCCACCAGGAGCAACAGCAGCAACAGCCGCAGCAACAGCTGCCTGGCCTCCAGGAAGTGACGGCAGTGTGGTTCTCAACATGCCAACTGTGCCGCAGCTGCTGCAGGCGCCTGCTGTCACTGCATGCTGAGCAGAAGTGCGTCTGCTCGGGCAAGTTGCAGGCTGCAGGTGCCTGTGGCATAATGCTGTGCTTCCGCAGAGACTTCTGCTGTGCAGCATGCTCCTGCTGACAAGGTGTGCCTCACTATGTTTCCCCTGCACAGCAGCACGATGCATTAGAATTTGCTGATAACCATCTAGTCCTGCGTGTGGTGATTTGCATGCATGCTGTGGCCTGCTTACAGCGCCACCCCTGCTCGACCCGACTAGGGTTGCTGCTACCTATGCTGCTGCTACTGCTGCGATTGAGCGAGGGCTGTACCCAGGCTGCATGCACCAGAATGTTTGGCTCTCATGAGCAACTAATGTACCGCTGAGAAGGGACATTGTGTTCAAGGCAGGCTAGAGCCTCGAGATACAGGGCGCGGCTCCATAATGGCAGTGCGAAGCTGCGATCTGTCTACCCACGCTTTGTCAAGTTGTTCAATAGTTTTGCTTACCAGTGCGAAGGCCATCGAACTTGACGTCCAATGTGTACTGAGCACGTGGTGTTCACATGGCCAAGCAGCGCAAGTTTAAATGCATTCTCGTTGATTCCTTGAGGCTGATGAACAAGGCTGGAGCCTGCCAGCGCGCAAAAACAATGACCACGAATGGGTGCACAGGCTGTCCAATGTGAATGGCAGCACAACGTGTTGGAGACGCGTGCAGGTCAAAAGTGGCTCGAAGGTGCACTCCTGCTTGCAAAGCCAGGCCGCTGTACCTGACGGGGCCCAGCGTGGGGCACGCAGAGCCCTGTCTGGAGGGTTGGCTCTTAAACCGGCACCGTTGTGTTCAGCCCTCCGAGCCCCTTGGCAGAAAGCTCGATCGCGAGAGACAGTGATCCATACAGCTTATCACCCGCTTCCGCAGTGCCTTTCATGCCTGCATGCAGCATGAAGGAAACAGCTTTGGCACGTACACAGCAAGGGCTCAGTTTCTGGCAATTACAATGAAGTCCTGTTTACAAGAACAGCAGCCTCCTGCAACGGCCACAAAAGTCCACACCAGATCACTGATACGATTCAGGAATGTCATCTTAGTGCTTCATTTGGACTGCAGCACACTGTACATGCAGTGCAGTATGTAGCCAGCCTATCAACCACTAGTGGTACTAGCAGGTCACCTGGCCAGGTAACCAACACCTGCGTTAAATGCCGTCTTAAACCCATGCCTGGGCCAGGCAGCGACACAGTGCTCTGGCACCAAACAAGCACATGCCCAAACAACTGCTCCCCAATGCCCACGACGCATTCCCATGGTTGCAAAGTCTAACAGTACAACACGCAATGTCAATGGAGTCAGGAGAAGCTTGCTGAGCAACCTCTGCTGGGGCAAGTCGCGCACATACTCAGAACCCTTGATTTACGGTCGCAAAGCTGCCCTAATTGGCATGGCACCCTTAAAAGAGTATCAGCAGCCTTACCACGCTTCTGCCAGCCAAGAGAACAAACCCGGCATAAGGTTGGAAGCCTCACACACAGTCAGCTGGCCAAGCCAATACGCTGACCAAGAGACGCAGAGACTTGGGCTGACATAGGCTGCTGCAGCAAGATGGCTGATAGCAATCCGTAAACGTGACCTGTCAAGTGCAGTTCTGCACACTGCATGGCCTATATTGGCAAGCACACAGCTGTAGCTGAGCCTGACCAAGCTAGGTGACTGCAACTTACTCAATAGCCAGCTGCAACAGCAGCACAACCTGGCTGCCTTCTCTCATCCCACTGCATGGCTGGCAGACAGGGCAGTCCCCAGCTTGGCATGGGTTTGGCCTGCCCTATGTCATCTGAATCACTCCGGACCAAGCAGTCTTCAGCCAAGTAATTGTGTTGTGCTGGGCAGCAGTCCGTTGCCAAGTCATCCCCTACCTTCTGGAGACAGAAATTTGAGCAAGCCTTGCTTTGTCAACTTGAGCAGCATTCTGCAGCCGACAGCTTGCGCAGCAGCTGCTGCTGTGCCGCCAGTTACGTGCTGATTTAGCAGCAGCTGCCTGCAACTGTCTGTCGTGCACTTGTTTCAGCCAATCTTGTTGTTCCTCCGCCTGAAACTTGCTGAGAACTCTTTCCACAGTGTCTGCATGCCAGCAGCAGCAGCAGCAGCAGCAGCAGTAGCAGAGAAAGCTGACATGGCAAGCACAGCCTCAGGACGCAAATGCCTGGGCATGAGTAGAGTCACAGCCACACAGTTGCTGCTGCATCAGGCCTTTGAAGATTTTGTGTTCCCCTTGGCTACCCTGCAGTGCTGTGGTCATGCCTGAGCAAGGTTCAAATAGCAAACATGGGAACAACTGTGCTGGAGCATTGCCACAGCCTCGCCACCAGGTCCCCAGTTTATGTACTGTCAGACGAATGCCAACCTCCTCTGCTCCACTAACAGGCTCAGCAGGGCCTTGCTGTGGCCGGTGTGCTGGCTGCCCTGCTGCTGCGGCTGCTCGCTCATCAGGCAGCGCTGCCAGCTGTACAACCACACAGGCAAGCGTGCACGCTCACGTGAGCAGGCTTGACTTGGCTGTATTGCTTCTTAGCAGCTGTAGCACACACTGGAAGAGTTCTTAATACAATACAGGTGGTTTTATGCGAGTGTTACAAGGTACCTTGATGCTTATTCTTGCATGCTGACTCAGGGGCCCCCTCACCTTGCTAAGGAGCAGCTGGCCTGCTGATGGCTGCTGTTTGAGGTGCTGCTCTTGTGGCTGTGCAGACATCTTGCCCTTTTCCCGGCTGAAACAGTTGATATAAGATTAATTCAGAGTGATGCATTTAAACGTGTGCAGGGAATGTGCAGGGGTCTCACATGCTAAAGCAGCATCAGCAGCAGCAAGCGGGACACTTTTGGGGCACCTGATGGCTGAAGCACTGAGTGAAAGCAATTAAAACTTACAGTTATACGCTTCTGTGGCACATCGTACTTACTGAGTGCATTGCAAACCCGTGAGCCCCATTCAAACTTGAACAACTTTGACACGTGTTACGTTTGCGATCGGCTTCATCAAAGCTCAGCTGCCAGCGTACCTTGTTTTTATCGAGTTGAATAAAAATGCACCATTTGATGCTGGAACAACAGCTGATTCTTCGGTGTCCATCGCACAGCACTGCACACCAGCAGCTGCTTAAACGTGCATCACAGGCCATCTGCTTGCTTCGTTGTTTTTTCTTCTTGTTAAACCCCTCATGTGTGACTAGGTGTTAGAGATGAGGCACCATTGTTGAATTGGTTGTTGCTACACACACCTTGGGCGAGATGCAGCACGAAACGCCTGCCTACGTGCCATAACGGCTCCTCAGTCAGCTTAAACCTGTCAATATTGTAGTGCGGGCTAGTGCTTGGCCTGTGGGCTGCAGCAGCCGGACATGAAGCAGGAGAAGCAGGGAAAGCAGCAGCAGCCTGCTGAGGTGATAGAGCTGGATGACGACGACGATGATGCATTCTGGTCGTCTCTCTCCATCAAGAGTGAGTCATTGGTCTGCTGTGTTCTGTGCTGCTCTGCTGCTCAGCTGCTACATCTATGCTCTGTTGCGCAGCGCTGCAGCAGGGAGCAAGGACAGCACTCTCTAGCCCAATACCCATCTGCATGCTGCCCATGTGCTTATGTTGCCACTTCGTGCAGCCAACAAGAAAAAACCAAGACCTGCAGAAGGTTGATGAGCTGCAGCAGCAGGTTGCAGCACTGCAGGCAGACAAGCAGCAGCTGCAGACAGAAAAGCGGCAGCTGCAGGCAGACAAGCAGCAGCTTCAGCAGCAGCTTGCAGGACTGCAACCGGTGCAGTCAAAGCTGCAGGTCTCAGAAGCCATGCTCAAGAAGAGCCGCTCACAGCTGTCAGCAGCCGAACTCTCACACGCAACAGAGAAGTCCAGGCTACAGCAGCAGCTCAGTGCAACACAGCAGCAAGTCAACCTAGCGCAGCAGCAGCTGCGCTCAGCAAGCGCCACCGCCAGCAGCAGCAGGAGCAGCAACGCCATATCGAGCCAGGCGCTGAACCAGGTCCAGGCGCAGGCAGCGCAGTTCAAAGCGCAGGCAGATGAGGCAGCGGCCAAGCTGGGTGAGCTGCAGGAGCAGCTGAACAACCAGCAGAACAAGGCGTCCACCTGCGAGGTGGAGAAGCAGATGCTGCTGGAAAGCCTGCAGAAGCTGCTGGCGACTAACCAAGGCTTGCAACGAGAGCTGTCCAGATTGCGACAGGTATGTGGCTGTTTGGCATGAGCTGTCCAGGGTGTGCCAGGTGTGTATTGCTACACTGCATGCATCATATGCGTGCTGTGGCACTCGATGGCAGCGTTAGGTGAGCCGAGGATGCGGATGCATGCGACGAGAGTGCATGCAATGCTTGTTGTATGCTGGAGCTGCTGGCGGCTGTTGCTACGCTGTGGAGGCAGCTGCGTGGCCCAGGTGGGGATCATGCGTAGTTGTGCAGTGCGCTGCGGTTGCAGAGCGGCAAGCACCAGCCATGGACGGGTGCAAGGGGCATGCGCTGATCAAGGCGCCACACGTGAAACACACAGGGAGTGCGCCTCACCCCCGCGCGTGTTCTGCTGACGGGCGAGAGCTATGCATTCGACGCAGAGCAGCTGCTTGTGGGTCAGTGCTTGAACGGCCATGGTGCAGTTTTGGATTCCAGACCTAGCGGGGTTGCAAAGCGGCCTTCAACGGCCCTGCACTTGCTCCGCTACTGGGCCCATGCCCAAACGGGCCTTGTTGGCCCTCTGCTCATGCTGCCATTGCTGCCGTTGCTGCCCTGCACCTCTGCCCCCCATGCATGCAGGGCCAGGAGCATCCAGGCGCCAGGCAGCAGGAGCCAACCACCAACACACCGCCACAGCCGGCATCACAGCCTGCCCCTCAGCCTGCTAGCCCGCAGCCAGCAGCGGCACAGCAGCCTCGGCAACAGCAGCCGCAGCAGCAGCCGTTCATGCCAGCCTCTGCCCCACGCAAGCGTGCTGCTAGCCCCACTGCCGCCAACAAGCGGCAGAAGCGGGCCGGCTGCGGCAGCAGTGCCGCGGCGGCAGCAGCAGCAGCACCTGCCTGGGACTCCTTCTGGCAGCAGCAGCAGACGCAGCAGTCAGCAGCAGCAGCGAACCTGCAGCGGCAACGTGCGGAGGAGGACGCACAGCGGCAGCAGCGCCTGCTGCAGCAGGAGGCAGAGCGGCGGGCCGCAGAGGCAGCGCGTGCGACAGAGCATGCTCGGCAGGAGCGGCTGCGGCAGGAAGCAGCAGCAAAGGCAGCCGCAGACGCAGCAGCAAAGACAGCAAAGGCTGCAGCAGCTGCCGCAAAGAAGAAGGCAGAGCAGGAGCGCAAGGCGGCGCAGCAGCAGGCAAAGGAGCGGCAGCAGCGAGAGCAGCGGGAGCGCCAGCCAGCAGCAGCAGCAGCAGCAGCAGGGGGCTGCTGCAGGGGCTGCTCCTGCTGCTGCTGGTGGCGGTGCTGATGTCGTGTGTGCGCTTGGTGCTGCTGTCCTGAGGTCGAGGGCATGTCAGTGAAGGAGCTGAAGGACTTCCTCAAGCAGGTGGGGGGTGCGCATGGACAGAGCGGCGACAGGCTGTAGGGTTGTGTGCGTGTGGTGTGCTGTGTGTGGGTGTCTGGAGCGCACTTGGGGTAGGCAAGGAGCTGGCTGCTGCTGGCCGGCTTCCGCAAGTAGTGCGGGGTTGCACATCTCAGTTTGGTGGCTGGGTTCAAACATGCCAAATCCGTGGTGATGCTTGCTGTCCAAAGGTGCCTGCAGCCAGCGGCGACAGGCGAGGAGCTAGGTGGCTTGCTCAAGCAGGCGAGGGGTGTGCCGGCAGCGATGCACTGTTGGACGGACGCTGCAGGGGTGTGGATGGTGCTGGGGAGTGCGTGTTGAAGCACGGACGCTGGCGACGCATGTGCTGCTATGGGCCGAGGTTTGCACTTCCAGGATGCGCTGTTACCCGTGCTTCTGCAACTCACTGCTGTGTCGCTGCGGCCTCTGCTTGCATGCAGGCCCAGGTCAACGAGCGGGACATGGTGGGCGTGGTGGAGAAGTCGGACCTGCTACGGCTCGCGAAGGCCCGCACACAGCTCTGGGAGTGGCGCCGCCTGAACCTGTGCGGCAGCTTCATGGCCAACAGCGGCGGCGCATCCGGCGAGGTGTCGCTGCTGCAGCTGCAGGCCGCGATGGCGGTGTTCAGGGTGGACTGCCCCGCTGGCGCTGATGCGACGCGGTCGGTGCGGGATGCAAAGGACTCGCTCAAGCGCACGTACAACAAGTGAGCGTCCTGTGCGGCTGCTGGGGCCTGTCCTTGTTTGGCATGGGGACCGACGTGGGCTCTTCGGCAGAACAGCAGCGTGCACTGTTGTTCTGGCCACGCTTCTGCTGGTGGTGCGGCTGTTGACAGCTGTCAATGAAGCCAAGGTTTTGTGGTCCTGGGCTGTTCGCGCCGTTGCGCGTCACAGCTGCACTGCCACCTTGCCACTGTGCGCCGCCTCGCCCACCTCCACCTTCTTCACTGCTGGACCACCACCATCTGATATGACACCTGCAGCCTTATTGCACACCGCCATCTGTCCATGAATGTGTAACGTATGGTGCAATGGCTACCGCTACGAGACTTCAGTTCAACTCAGAGTACTGGTACAATGCAAACAGTTGCAAGCTACGTGGTTCGGGCTCCCTGCCCGTCATCAGGCTGCCACCATCTGACGCGCCTGCTTGGCCCCCTGCCCCACCTCTTATGCTCAGGCTGGCGCTGCTGGTGCACCCCGACAAGGCCAACCAGAACGGCCACGAGGCGTACAGGTCTGTTTCCGAGGAGGCCTTCAAGGTGCTGAACAGCGCCAATGACCTGCTCACAAGGGTGGCATCGGGCGAGGCCATACCGGGCCTGACACAGCAGCAGCAGCAGGGCGCCGCAGCAACGGGAGCAGCAGCAGCGGCAGCAGCGGCGGCAGGGGGAGCTGGTGGGCCTGCTGGAGGAGGCTTCGCTGGGGGCTTTACGGGAGGCTTCCCTGGTGCTGCTGCTGGTGGGGCTGCCGGCACTGGGGGGGCGCGGTACTACTACGCGTATGTGCCACCTGGGTTCAATCCTGCGTACACCTCGTATGCAGGGCAATGGGCACCCAGGCGGTAGGAGCGTGTGGCTGCCTGGTAGTGGGCGCGTTGGTGGTGATTGCCTGTTGGTTGTGCAAGAGCGGCTGAAGCCTTCATGAGGGGTGCAGTGGTGTAGTGGCAGGGCAGCGTATCGATTTGGTTGGTGCTGTTCGTGTTGGGCTGGCACATGAATAGGGGTGGGGCATGAGCAGCCGCATGGTCACCGCGGCAGCTGATGAGCGCTGGCCCAGCAAAGGTTGCGTGTTGACTTCAAAGCCCTGGTGTTGTTGCAGTCAACGGCTGATAGCAGGCAGTGTTTTCAGTCACTGAGCGCGGATGCCGCGACCACCATCCCAATGTCATCATGCGACAGTGCTGCTGCCTGCATACCATGGTGGGCTGGCACACGGTTGACAGTCTGAAGGTGTATGTACATGTGCCTGTCATCAGCGCGATTGGGCTAAATGGCATCACTGATCATGCCTCGTTCAATATCTGCATGCAATGTCAGCTCTCTGATATCCTCTGTTGGAGGCGGCAGTACTGCTGTGGTGGACATGTCTACAAGAGGCAGTGCTGTGTCATTTTGTTATGAAAGACGGAGTCCTTGATAATAAGGACAGACATTATCAGCATCGTGTTACTACGTCAAGGACAGGAAATACATGGCGTGTCAGCAGAGGGTGAATCCTGGCCATGGCCTTGGTAGGTTTGATGGCAGTGTCGAGCATTACACGTGCCCACATACAGAGAGTATGGTAATTCAGGCATGTCTTGGATGGCATGGCAGTTGGAGCAACATTCAGGACGACAAGCAACCCCTTTGCACTGGACAAACAGCATCAGCTGGGCAGCTGCATAGAACTGGTACTGTTGTGTGCGGGAGCCGTTTGGCTCAGCCATTGCCTCGGTAGTGTAAAAGTTACATCAGGTTACTTTCTGCATCTTGCATGACGGACAATACATCAAGGAGTGTAATCCCATGCCCCTCAGGGCTTGCAGTTGGAAAGCTTGGACTGGTATCCATAGCAGCACATGCGCAGCCCAACAGCTTTGCAAGCGCCAGTACGCAAATCGGAACCACACCTGCTGAATCAGTTAGCACGTAGAGCCAGCAGTGCCTTCTTTTCGCATGAACAGCTTCATCAAAGCTGACTGGGACCTGAACCACGCCAGCACGCAGGAGCACGGGGCCTGATAGGCTTAGGTATGGTGTATTACACTACGCTGTAGCTGCTTCACAGACTGAACGTCACATCTGAGCCTTGCATGGGGCATCCAAGCCACGAATAGCTCGGCACTTGGCTTGTTCGTACTGCTCGATCTAGCTAGCAAGCACATCATATTCAAAGCGGTACAATGGAGATGAATGACGATGATTACGAGCTGCAACTTGCGCTGGCGCTGTCGATGCAGGCAAGCAACCTCTTACATTAGGCACAGGCAGCAGCAGCAGCAACAGCAGCAGATCTCAGCATGTATCCTGCGCACAAGCATGTATTTTGCACCAACACTACAGACATGTTTGATTTGCTATATGAGCTTTCCAACAAGGTCCTTGTGTAAGATGTGATCTTCTGTCCTGAGAAGTACAAACTGCCGTGTTTCGAATCCAGTTCAACAGTTGATCAGGGACCTTGCACACCCCTGCTCCTGCTCTCACAGGATCATGGAGCAGAGCCACAAGCACAACCAGCAACCATCACAGCAGCTGGTGCTGCCGCTTCTGCAGTTCCAACCCCAGCCCCAGCAGCAGCAGCACCTCCAGCAGCACATACAGCAGCAGCTCCTGCACATACAGCAGCAGCTCCTGCACATACAGCAGCAGCAGGAGCTGCAGCTCCTGCTGCTGCTGGTGGTGCAGGTGCAGCAACAGGGGCGCACACTCAAGACCTGGCTGCTGCCCTTGCTGCTGCGTTCCAGGCCATAGCAGGTGCGGTGCTCGCCTTACAGCTGCTGTGTGGTCTTCATGCTTTCTTGCACGTATTCCTAGGTGCTGCCCTCACTGCGATTTCTTGTGGCATGCCTGCAAGCATGAAAGAGTCATGCGGGACCCTAATGTCCAGCAATGTTGTGAGTGTCACTGCACAGTTGATCAAGGCCGCGATATCTTGAGCATGTTCACTGAAACCGCACCCTTTTGCGAGCAGTTGATGCCTTGGCTGGCCAGGCTTGTGCTGGTTGCATTGGATGAGCACAGCAACTTGGCATTGCCAGGAACAGGCGGCATCGGTTAGCTTGACTGCACACCTTGCTGGCTGTGTCAGCTACAAGTGAGTATGTTGACCCTGCAGTATGCGCACAATTGCTGCTGCCGCTCCTACCATGCTTCCTGCTGCTCTTGACTGTGCAGGAGCACATCAGCCAAACACACAGCAGCAGCAGCAGCACAATGCAGAGGCAGCACCGCCACCTGCCTTCTTCTTCCCATCAGCAGCACAGCAGCAGCAGCAGCAGACGCGGCTGCCAGGTGCACCAAAGCCAAGTGCAGCAGCAGCAGCACGGCCAAAGATGCTGCCCCTTTGGGCAGAGCAGCTCGGCGCTTGGTGGCAGCCGGGATCATCCAGCAGCAGCAGCAGCAGCAGCAGCAGCAGCAGTAGTGGTGGTGGGGCAGCGACTGCCGCAGGGCCGTCTGCAGCTGCTGCTGCGGCCAGTACTGAGGTGCAGCAGCTGCTTGCATCATCAGCAGGCGTGCAGGTGCCTGTGGCTGAGCTGTCGGGGGCGCTGACAGCGGTCGGGGCGATGCTGGGGCAGCAGGTGGTTTGCCCGGCGGCTGGAGGGGTGGCAGCAGCAGCAGCAGCCAGCACGAGTGCGCTGCGGCTGACGTGTCCAGTGCCTGGGTGAGCTGCAGGACAACAGGAGCGCTTGCTGCGCGTGTCCGCTGGGCGGGCTTGCGTCCTGTTGGATGTGTCGTGTTGCGTTGTGTTGCTGGGTGTGGGGTGCGTTGCTGTGGTGCGCCCTGCTGCAGCAGTCCGCGGCAGAAGGGCGTGGAACTGCTGCACCCAAAGTGCCTGCGTTGAGCTAGGCGTGCTGTGAGCTTGCCGCGCTGCTTCAGTGCACCCACTCTACAGCTGCTGGTGTCCCAGGTACAGATGCTGCATGCCACAGCAGCCACGTGGATTTGCAGTTGACCAGCTACAAGGTATTAGCTTATAGTCTTACTCCTGCAAGTTTGAAGGTTGGTTTCTGTCGAGGTCTGTGCTCAACATGGTTGCAGCCAGCAACACCCAGGTTTGAACTGGGATGCAGCAGACCTGTGATGTGACACTTCCTCAACTGAGCTAGCACGCACTGAAGTTTTTGGACAGCTGTGGGACTTTTGCACCGCTGCATGATAGGAGGGTGACGTGCAGTGCTTCCGTACTTGCTGCATACGAAGACAGGTTGGAGGCAGCAGCTGCGGCAAAGCACGCAGGATGTCAGCACTGCTGTTTCTGCTGCTGCTGCTGCCGCTGTGGTCCCATCTGTAGCATATCCGCTGCCATCCTTACCGCCGTCTCCACTTCCATTGTTTGAATTTCAGCTCATGCTGCTCATGCATGCATTGCTGCTGCTGCTGCTGCTGCTGCTGCTGCTCCTGGCTGCTGCTGCTGCTGCTCACTCTTTTCACGCATGCAGTGGGTCCCAAACCGCCAGCATCCGGCCCTCGGACCTGGACCTGCTGCTGGGCACCTGGCTGACACGCACAGCAGCAACAGCAGCATCTGCAGGACCGGCAGGCCAGCTGCTGCAGCTGCAGGCAGCGTTTTCACGGTCACCGGCCGCCGGTGAACTTCCGAGTGAAGCGGCGCGGCGGCTGGTGTTGCTGCTCGGGCTGCGGCTGGCGGCCCGAGCTGTGCGGGGCATCGAGGATGACGAGGATGACTTGTTTTATGACACGGGCAGGACCACGCAGGCGCTGCTGCAGGCACTGGTGAGTGCCGTGTAGGGTTCAGGGGTCTGGTGATTGCCAGTGGGGTTTTGGAGGGTGCGGGTGTGACCTTGCTCAAGCCCTGCTGTCCCCAGGAGTCGTTTCAGCACATGCTGTGCAGGGCGGGGGGTGTTTTGTGCAGGAGATGCAGCGACAGCTGCAGGCGGAGGGCGACTATGTATCTATTATGACGCATGCTGTGTTGCTATGTGTCCAATCGCGATCGACAACAGCTCTGTTGCAACTGCACACAGCAATTGTTACCCGCTGCCTTCCTCTTCCCTCCTCTTGGTGCCTTGCCGCTTGCCGCCAATGCCATCCATTACCTGTGGTGTTTGCTATAGTTGCCTACTATCTCATATCCTCATCAACTTGTCGACTTGTATGTTGCAGGCTGCGCCTGGGCCCCCAAAAGCGCTGTCGCCGCCCTTCCTGGCAGCCATGCTGTGCAGCTGCACCAGCCAGGGTTCAGCGGCTGCCTGGGGCAGGGTTTTGGGCAGCGTATTCAAGGGTTTTGGCGCCTACAAGTTCACTGGCGGCGTCACAGAGCTTGAGCCGCACATGGTGGCGCTGGATCGAGTGACGCAGGATCAAATTTTGCTGCGGCAGTTGGTGAGTCTGTCAGCCCACGTGTCATGAATGTATGGTTGAACCAATGCCTTGGTTGCCAGTCAAATCATGTGTTGTGGCAAAATGGAACTATGTACAGCAGCAGCTGTCTGCTTATTTCAAGTGCGTGCACGGCAGCTGTGCATCCCCCGCGCACATCTCTGCATGACTCTGCATAGCTCTGCACAGCTCTGCCGCAGCTCTGCACGCCCACCTGACAGCAGCTCTGTGGGAGAAGCTGCAGCGCCTTTGCACCGTTCTGTCCTGATCTCACCTGCAGCGCGCTGCTGCTGCTGCTGCTGCTGCTGCTGCACCTCCCCTGCAGGCCCACATGCTCTCCCAGGAGCTGCTCACACTGCCCCAGGGCCCGGCCCCGCCAGCCGCCGCCTCGCAGGCTGCCCAGGCTCACGCGCAGCGCAGCGTGCTGGCGCCGCTGCTGTGTGTGGCGAGCGCGGTGGACGCGCTGGCGGCGCTGCGTGCGGGCAGCGGGTTCTTCGAGAGCTTGGGCGGCGGCGGGGGTGCAGCGGCGGGCTACGCGCCCAGCGGAGCAGCCAAGGTGAGGGCGCAGGGCTCAGTCGTGTGCGTGGCTTGCTGGCCGCAACCAGGCCGGTCGACAATCTGTAGAAAAAGAACAAGGAAACATGCAGGCAGTGCTGCAGCCCGCCCCACAAACCGTCACCAGCTGCCCTGGCGCCCCTCGCTGTTGTCGGCCGTGTTCAGACTGCCTTGCAGCGCCACTGGTTTCCCTGCGTGGCTGTCTCTGCCACGGCTCGGCTTTGTCAATGCAGCCACCAGCAACCTACTGATACCAGCCGCAGCCGTCAGCTCGGCGGCAGCCTGACCTCCTGCCTGCAAACCAACTCCCCGGCTTGTCACACCAACTTGTCACACCAACTTGTCACACCAACTTGTCACACCAACTTGTCACACCAACTTGTCACACCAACTTGTCACACCAACACCAACTGCGCACCAACTCCCCGGCTGGTCACACATACCTGGCGCCTGGTGCCCTTTGGCTGGCGGGTGTCGCGCAGGTGTCCGCTGCAGCAGCAGCGATGAGCCCCGCCACGTGCCTGTTCACCAGCCTGCGCAGCTACCCCGCCAACGCGGGCGAGGCTGACGGGGCACGTCGCATCCTGACGGCCTTGCTGGGGCGCATCGGGGAGGCGGTGCACCAAGTCGCCAAGCGCCTGGCAGGGCTCAAGGTAGGCTGCTGGTATCTGGTGTCGGTGTTGCTGGAGTTGAGCATGGAATTCTGGGGTTTCTTTTCTTGTGTTTGTGGGTTTCTGGGTGTGATTGGTCCATCCCAATGGGTTTTGCTGGGGCTTGGTGAGGAGGCGGTGGATCGAGAACTGGCGGGAGGAGAATTAGGGGGAGTAAAATTTATAAATCCTAAAAAATTAAATCGGTGATGAAGCTGCCTGCGCCGCGTGGCGCAGCCGGTGCTCATTAAACATGAGGCAAAGCAAGGTTGAAAAGGAGCAGGGAGGTAATGGTGTGCATTGTCACAGCAGCGCGCCCAAAGGAGATGAGGGGTTGTGGAGACACAGCTACGCCGCATCATTCCAGCAGTAACCCAAGAAACAGCGTGCCTACAAGAGGAGGGGTTGCAAGGTGTGCATATGTAATTGCAGCGCGCCAAAGGGAGCAGAGGTGTCACATGGTGTGTGTGCTCACGCGGCTCTGTCACTGCGGACACCTGATATTAGCAGGAGTAGCAGACGGCCTAACACGGGCCGTCACTCAAAGGAGGCCCAACCGGTAAAAATCGGCCCCTGCGCAGCGCACCTTTCTCTTGGGGGCGCTGAACAGCGGCAATTTTTGGCGTGTTCAAGCGGCTACACACACGACAGACATTTGATCGAAAAGGAAGCTGCGAACAGCTCAGCACAGACTGTCACGTAAGGAGGCTCACCCTCAGGAAAGCCCCCTTGTGTGGTCATGAAAGTGGCCATGCAAGCACCAACTGTTGTCCCCATTGCACGCAAGTGTTGTGTGTAGTGAAGGTGTTTGAGCATATGACACTCGTTTAAGCAGAGTATCAGTGACAGCAGTCCAAACATTTTGCAACGCAGGTGGCAGGCTGAACTCAGGTGTCTGACGTTGACTCAAAAAGGCAGATCAAACTCGAGGCAGCAAGCGCAAAGAAAACAGGCAGAGGGCTGGCCAGCTGCTGAGGGTTGTCGTGGCTGCAAATCTCAACAGGCATGCAGTGGCCCTTGCTCCTATTTTATTTCCAAAAGGCTACCAGTCCATTACCAAAGTGGGTGTTTGTGGGGCCATGCATTGCATATGGACTGGTTGCCATCAGGGGAACAAAGGAGGAGTAAGGCAGCATGATCATACATATGCATGCACATGCAATCACCTGCGGACCACACACTCATTTTTGAGCTTAGCTGCTGCTATGGCTTGAATGGGTAATATGATGATGATGATGACACACTCACCATTGCCGTGCAGCACGATGTGCCACGCAAGGAACGGCTGCCACGTGAGCAGTTGAACGTGACACGGCACTAGCATGCAAGCAAAGGAGAGCGAATGTGTGATGATGAGGCACCCTAGCTGAAGCTGAGAGGCACCCTGGCTGTAGCAGCAAAGTCAGCAAGCGCACCCCACACTTCACCAACTGCCGGCAGTGCCCCCTGCTGAACAAGCACAGGCACACCAAGCCGATGAGAGACTGCCCAGGCTGCCCTGCGACCATGCCCAAATCATGGCGCGCCTTGAGTTGGGTGGCGCGCCTTTGATTGAGGAGAGTTACATGGGTGTGCACGTTCGAAACGGAACACTTCGAGGACTGCAGCGCGCAGGACACGAGAATAAACCACAAAAAGCCTCAGAGAAGCACTCTGCAGCTTCCTCGCCAAAATAACACAAACTCTGCGCAGAGAAAGAGCATCAGGACGGAACAAAAGCGCCTGATTGAGGAGAGGTACATGGTTGTGCACGTCGGAAACGGAACACTTCGAGGACTGCAGCGCGCAGTCCGAAAAGCGCATTTGAGGGGTTACACGGTGTGCTCAAGCGGCTACGCCACAGCGGACACCTGGAAGAAAAGGAAGCTGCGAGCAGCTCAACGCTGTCTGTCACTCGAGGAGGCTCAAACCCCCAGGAAAGCCTCTGTGTGTGGGGTAGGACATCAGCCGTGCTAAGCACGACCCGTCGTCCCCGTCACACGCAAATGTTGGTTGCTTTGGAAGTACATGTGCATGCAAGCAGTAGTCTAAGCAGTGTCAGTGACAGCAATCTATACATGTTGCAGTACAGGAAGCAGGCTGAGCTGATGAGCATAATGCTGACTCAAGGGCAGATCAGACTCAAGGCAGCAGTGACGAAAGAAACGGCTAAAAGCTGGCCAGCTGCTGAGGGTTTGTCATGGCTGCATATCTCAACAGGCATGCAGTGACCCCACATACACCCACTTTAGAGTGGGGCTGGTGGCTTCCATGATATAGGCAGGGAGAACGCAGCAGGAACACACATATGCATGCACATGCAATCACCTGCGGACTACACGTAAGTCATTGCCGCGCAGCACAGTGTGCCATGCAAGGAACGGCTGCCGCGTGAGCAGCTGAACTCTGTGACGACCAGGCACCCTAGCTGTAGCAGCAAAGTCAGCAATCGCATCCCAAAGCCGCCAACTGCTGCTCGCACTGCCACTTGCTCAACAAGCACAGGTACACCAAGCTGACAAGAGACCGCCCAGGCTACCCTGCGGCCATGTTCACATGCATGTATGGCTGCCAAACATATCCTGTCCCATACGAGGCGGTGCACATCACGGTGAGGGGCACATGCCAACCACAAAGCCCTGCAGGGTAGGTTTTCACCCGCCGTGAGCAGGCTCAAAAAAAAGCTCTAAGTTGACGCTCCACCTCTTCTCGCACGGCAACAGCCACCGGACATAGCCAGAAATGATGCTCCACACCTGGCCCAGCAACTGAGCAAGCTGCACACCCCGTAGTCAGCTGCTTAAGCTGCGCAGTGGGGAAGGCATTCAAAGCCAGGCGCCAGGCTGCTTCTTTGTAGGTGTTAGCCACTCTGACGCCCCACCAGCGGGATAGCACCAGTTGCACAACAGGCAGCTGGGCCTCGGCAGGAGTGCCATCCAAGGTTCTAACACTGTTCAGAAAAGCAGCATGACGGGGAGCAATAGCGCAGAGAGACATTGAAGCTTAGTGGCAGTAGCAACGGTGAGGTCGGCCAATCGGATGACGTTTTCTGTACTGCCGCCCGGTCGCAGCCAGCCGAAATCAGCACAAAACGTTTCACGCGCCAAAAGGAGGCCATCAGGGGTGACAATAAAAATTTGTGCTGCGCTGTCACCAGCAGCATAAGCTGCTGCTAGGTGAGCACGCGCAGCTGCAACCCACATTGGGGGAACCAGAGCTAGCAAGGCTTGCAGATGCTGACGTCCGAAAAGCGCCTGAGGAGAGTTACATGGGTGTTCACGTCGGAAACGCCGAAAGCGCTGATTGATCGAGGAGATTTGATTGAGGAGAGTTACATGGGTGTGCACGTCGGAAACGGAACACTTCCAGGACTGCAGCGCGCAGGACGCGAGAATAAAGCACAAAAAGCCTCAGAGAAGCAATTTGCAGCTTCCTCACCCAAAATAACACAAACTCTGCGCAGGGAAAGAGCATCAGGACGGAACAAAAGGTGTCAACGTCAGCGACATAGGAATTGAACATGCAGACATGGCAACAACCAGCAGGTACTGGGCACCTCGGTGCTCCTGCTTCAGGTTTTGAAGACATTGCACAACATGATGATCAACATGATCAAAACTCTCTGCTACTAGGACGCGCACAAAGCAACAGCATAACCCGCAGCGCCGTGGCACCACAAGCACCTGCCACCTTACTGATGTGTCTGGCAAGGCCACACCCCAGGCGATGGCACCGGCCCAACACACCTACTGGCTGACACAGGCTGCATGAGAGCACCAACAGCACAAGACATGCAACCACATGTAGCAGAATGGATAAAGGAGCAGAGGATGCAAGAAATAACCCCAATTCACGCTATGGCGCAGAGGCCAAGTACCTTCTTGGTGCTAGCTGCAGCTGGCCGTCAACCACGCGTAGAAAGGGGTGATCAGCTGGCACAATATCCAGCCAGGGCAAGGGTGCCGCCTTGATGACTATGAAGTCAACCAGCAGCTCCCAAAACCTAACCACCGCCGCCTTCTTCTTTGTCTGCACCAGCTCATCAAGCTCCTGCTGTCGCTGCTGCTGCAGCTGTAGCTGCTGCTGCTCTCTGTGCTGCCTCACTGCCTCATTATGAGCCAGTTGCGCAGCAAAGGGAGTAGCAGGCTGCAACAACTGAGTGATAAGCTGCTGGTCAGCAGGTGGCGCCCGGGCAGGGCCACCTGCTGGACTGGCAACCAGGTCATGCTGCCTGTTTAGCACATGCTGGAGGTTAGCTGCCCTCCTGCCAACATCCATAGCATTGAACGCCGCCAAACACACGCCACGCCACACGCATGTGAGCACACTCCGCCCACCACGCGCCGGTTGCATGAGCCAAATATGCTGCATGCTTAAAGCTGAGGATCCAGGCGTGCGAGTGCACCATGCTGTAGGCAAACTATTCACTATGGACTGCACCACCGCTTGCGCAACAGGGCAGTGCCAGTAATGGTGGTCAGACCCAGGCATACATGCACCACACAAGCAAGCACGCTGCACGCTCGGCACGGGAGCAGCAGTAAGCACACCATTCAACACCACACGCCAGAACACCTCTTTGATTTGGTTATCCCAGCGCAACTTCCAAAGTTTACGCTGGGCAGCGGTCACACTACCAACACCATCCCTAGTCGCTGCCGAATTTGAGTTATGGAGTGCAAGGACCACAAACTGACGTTTCCGAGCCTGCTGCTCAACACGCAAATTACGCAGCTGCAAGGCGGTAGCTGTCTTCACGGACAGCCGCTTGATGGAGCAAGGCTTGCCTGCAGGCAACAAATACCAGCCAAGCCGGGAGACCAGCATGCGTTCAACAATTTGTTCTGCCTCAGATGGTATTGCAGGAGCGGAAGGCAGAACAGCTGGCCATCCTGCTCTTGCTGCCTCGCTTGCAGCAGCTTGTGTCCATGCAAGAGGCACATTATACAGCAGCAAGTTGAGGTCATCAAACTCGCCCTCAGCATTGCTGCTGTTGCATGATCAGAGGGTGGGGCAGTTTGGCTTGTACCACACGTTCAATCACATGATGAGACCCAATCAACTCCCCAAATGTACGAATTGTGGGCCTGACCTTCCCGCCTGTGTAGTAGAATGCACCTCTAGCCGGCGGAACAGGCAACACATGCAAACCACCCGGCCTAGCACCAGGGACAACCCCAAGCAGGAAACAATTGGCAAAGACAGGGGCCAACGCACACCAAGGCCCAGGCTGTAGAACCGGGGCACTGGAAAGGTCAGCCGTCTGCTGGCGCAATTGATCCAAACCTGGGGACTGCTGCCCTGGAGGCAGGGGCGGCTGCGTCTGCAATGGCTGCTGCTGCTGCTGCTGCTGTTGTGGCAGCGGTTGCTGCTGCTGTAGCGGCAGCGCTTGCTGCTGTTGTAGCGGCAGCGCTGGCTGCTGCTGCTGTTGTTGCGGTTGCTGCTGCTGCTGCTGTTGCACATCACACACATCCCCCAGTGCTTGCAGCCCAGAGATCATGCGGCGCAAATGTGGCGATGCACCCCAACCCACTCAGCTGGTGACTGGGTGTCAGCTGCGGGAGAAGAAGAAGAAGAAGAGGGTTTACAAGGTGTGCACAGGCGACTACGTCGCAACGAACACCCGAAAACAAAGAAAGCTGCTAGAAGTTCAGCGGAAAAACAGACTGTCACCCAAAAGAGGCCCACCCCGAGAAAGCCTCTGTGTGCGAGACATGACACGTGGCTCTGCAGGCAGAACCGTCAGACTCACAACACGCAGTGTAGAATTCTATCGGGACACGCAGCAGGACTAACCTAAAAATGTGTCGGTGACAGCAGACCATACTTATGCAGTATTGAGGGCGGGCTGAACTCACCGGGACAAAGTTGGCCAGTAAAGGTCAATTCCTTGGCCCGAGGCAGCAGACAAGGGGGGAAGGAGCAGAGTACCAGGCAGCTGCTGCAGGGGCAATGCAACTGCATATTGCAGCAGCCGCACCACAAACCTTACAGCTCCTGCAGCGCAGGACCACCAGTCTCAGGCTTGGCAGAAAGCAAACGGGCATAAATACACGCAGAATGGTGGCTATCATCGCCGTACCACACGCAGACCATTACCCCGCAACACAGTGTGCCGGGAGATAAACGGCTCCCGGGTCAACAGCTGGTTCCTGTACCGCTGCGGCACTCTGGCCGTAGCGGCTAAATCAGCAAGCGCAATTCAAAAGGCACCAAGTGCCGCACGTACCGCCACCTGCTCCACCAGCACAGGCACCACAAGATCACTTGCCACAGCCCAGGCCGCTCTGCGGCCTTTTTCAAACGCATGTATAGATGGCAGGCAGACCATATCCCACACCAGTCGGTGCACATTGCGACGAGGGGAACAATCCAACCACACCGCACGACACGGCAGGCTCTCACCTGCCGGCAACATGTTGAATGCTCTTAGCTGACCTTCAATCTCTTCACGCACAGCAACTGCAACAGGACACGTCCAGAAATGATGCTCCGCACCCGGCACAGCAGCAGAGCACGCTGCGCATCCCGTGGCAGTCTGCATACGCTGAGCAGTAGGGAATGCATTCGGGGCCAGGCGCCATGCAGACTCTTTGTAAACGTTAGCCACCCGCACACACCACCACCGTGACAACATCAGTCGCACCTGTGGCGGCTGTGCCACGGCCGGCAACCCATCTAGGGCTCTAACACTAGCAACAAAAGCTGCATGACGGGGAGCAACTGCTGCTAGCGCACGGAGGCTTTGCAGCTGCGTGGCAGTAGCAACAATCAGGTCCTTTAATAAAACAACATCATCAGCACCGCCACCTGGTCGACGCCAGCCCAAGCTCGCGCACATCGTCTCCCGCGCTAGCAAGAGGTCATCTGGGAGTAAAGAAGATAACTGCGCAATGGGCTCACCCGCAGCAACAGCTGCTGCGAAACGCGCCTGCGCAGCAGTAACCCATGGAGCTGGCACCAATTTCAGCAGGGCCTGCACATGCTGGCGGGCCAGCTGACGGTCACCATACTGCGGCCTACTGCACAACCAAGGGCCCCATACCTCACGCTCATAGGCTGAGCGCTGTGCCGAGAGTCCAGGGAGAGCACAAACTCGGTCCAGCTCTGCCAACAACACCACCGCCTGGCCCAGAGACTGCAGCTTCGGGAGCTGCAGCAGGCCAAACGCCACCGCATGCTCCAAGCCCACTACCACCTCACGCTGTTGGTCAAACCACTGCCAAGTTTGTATCGCCGTAAAAATAGGGTTAGCCCAAAGTGGCGCCTCCCGGCACAAATCATCCACATCCAAAGGCTGGCTGCCCACATGCCGCAACGGCGGCAAAGCGCGCAAACCCTGATGTAACATATCAGCGATTGACTGATAGGCGCCAAGGCTGACTGTAGCCCACACCAGACAATGCTTCCATACGGCTGCACAGCTGTTGCTGCAGCCGAACACTACTAACCTTGTTACTGTCAACTGAACTCAACAACCCCCATGAACAACACAGAAGCTGACGTATGTGTGCTTGTTCACAGGTTGACAGTAACAAGCAACCGCCTGATCAAGAGTCAGCTGCATCACGGACTGCTGCTGCCTTCTCCCGCGCACAGCACTTGCAGCGCGTTCTATACACACCAAGCTCGGACTTCTGCTTGCGCAGACGAGTCTCCAGCTCTGCACGCACTGAATTGAGTGCAGCATCCTGCGCCTGTAGCTCGGCCACCAGCTTCAGCATCTCTTCCAGCTGCATGCTGGTACGTTTGCCCTCTTCAGTAGTATGCTTCACCACGAAGCTCAGCAGATCAGCTGCCGCCGGAGCAGGTGTTCTGCTGAGCTTCGTGGTGAAGCATACTACTGAAGAGGGCAAACGTACCAGCATGCAGCTGGAAGAGATGCTGAAGCTGGTGGCCGAGCTACAGGCGCAGAATGCTGCACTCAATTCAGTGCGTGCAGAGCTGGAGACTCGTCTGCGCAAGCAGAAGTCCGAGCTTGGTGTGTATAGAACGCGCTGCAAGTGCTGTGCGCAGGAGAAGGCAGCAGCAGTCCGTGATGCAGCTGACTCTTGATCAGGCGGTTGCTTGTTACTGTCAGCCTGTGAACAAGCACACATACGTCAGCTTCTGTGTGTTGTTCAGGGGGGTTGTTGGGTTCAGTTAACAGTAACAAGGTTACTAGTGTTCGGCTGCAGCATGCATCGCACTACCCTGGCCTACGCCAAGTTTCCGAAGACGCCGAGAATGAGAGGTAGCTGCCGCGATACTGCTTCGATCGCTGACTGCTGGGTGTGTTCGCGGCAAGCTTATGCTGGCCCAACACGTTACCTGCTGAGGGCTGTAGAATTCGCCTGAGATTACACTAAAGAGTATTGCAGCTGCTAGCTGACCTTGTTGTGCTCTGCTGTGGCTCTCACTAGCAGGTGTGCACGGGAACAGCTAAGGCGACACAGTTACACGCTTGTGCTGCACAAAGGTATATGCAATGTGCTCGTGTCTTATTGCTGCAGTATCTCCTCACATGTGCGATTCTCGGCGTGCCTTCGCACGCCCACAGGCAGCACCCAAATGGCGCTGCCAACACCACAGATCAGTGTCACTCTCCCATAACATAACACACGTGAACAACATCACCAAAACATCATCAGATGATCGCTGATCGACTTCCCTAAATCATTCCAGGAACCCCGAAGAACATCACTGTGCAGCACTGAAGCTGCACCAAACCGAATCACTCCGGGCTGTAGTACAATTCTAGACTAGTCAAAGCAGTACATCACAACCAGGCCAGGGCTGCTAGCTGTTGCTAGCCCCAGTCGGACAAGGAGCCAATCGGTCCTGTCAACCCATGGCCAACACCCGCAAAGGCTTGGGCAGGACCACATCAGTCTGGGCAACAGGGAAAATATGACTCCGATGACATACTATGATGCCCCAAGGGCTGCTAGCTGTGGCGCGTGTGAAACAATCCGTCGTACTGGCCCAGCGCGTTCAAAGAACGCGCGCCACAGCCACCCAAGGTGCGATGCCACCTTGCAGGAAAGGCATAGCCTCACAGGCCCAACGCGACAGCAGATGATGCTGAATTGGCATCAGCTGCGCAAGAAAGAAAGGTGTGCGGGTCCGGGATTTCAAGCACTGCAGTGCGCAGTACACGACCTTTGAATGGTCTACCCAGACTCCTCTCCTCTCCTGGTAGAGCGCTTTTGTTTTGGTTGTTACGCGTGGGTGCCTGTCAATTCAGGCCTCTTGAACCGGCGTATCATACCGGCCAGGTAGGGTGTCATGGCCACCTCCATCCCCACCACCACCACGACGAACAGTAAGTGTGCAGCCTCACTGACGCCTAGCAATATGACCATCGCTGCAGCCGTTTTGAGTGGTCTCCTCCAAAGGCACAGCATGGCATTGGCAAGCAGGCCTGTAAGCGCACGACACGACTGGCATGTAATCGGACACTCACAAAGACCTGACTGCAACACCACACTGCTGTTGCTGCAGTCCCGGCACTAAACTAAACTAAAGGCGAGCAAAAAGAACCACTCCTACCGCTGCGGCTAGCTAAGCTGATCTGCAACAACAAAAAAACCACTCCTACCGCTGACTACCTGCAGCAACTCCACCAGTTGGCTACGCTGTCACCACAAGAAAAGGGCACTACCACAAGCAGCTGCCCTGACACGTCACACATTCGGCAACGGCTGATGTGAGAACAGCAATATGAATGCAAGCACATTGCTGCTCCCTACGTGCAGTAGACACCAACCAAATAAATACAGTGCCCAGACAGCACTACTGGCAGGCGCGCTTGGTTGAGGTTGAGGAGTGTTACATGGGTGTGCACGTCGGAAACGGAACACTTCGAGGACTGCAGCGTGCAGGACACGAGAATAAACCACAAAAGCCTCAGAGAAGCAATTTGCAGCTTCCTCACCCAAAATAACACAAACTCTGCGCAGGGAAAGAGCATCAGGGCGAAACAAAAGGTGTCAACGTCAGCGAAATATGAATGGAACATGCAGACATGGCAACAACTAGCAGGTACTGGGCACCTCGGTGCTCCTGCTTCAGGTGTTGAAGACATTGTACAACATGATGATCAACATGATCAAAACTCTCTGCTACTAGGACGCGCACAAAGCAACAGCATAACCCACAGCGTTGTGGCGCCACAGGCACCTGCCACCCTACTGATGTGTCTGGCAGGGCCACACCTCAGGCAATGGCACCGGCCCAACACACCTACTGGCTGACACAGGCTGCATGAGAGTACTAACAGTACAAGACATGCAACCACATGTAGCAGAATGGATAAAGGAGTAGGGGATGCAAGAAATAACCCCAATTCACGCTATGGCGCAGAGTCCCTTCTTGGTGCTAGCTGCAGCCGGCCGTCAACCACGCGTAAAAAGGGGTGATCAGCTGGCACAATATCCAGCCAGGTCAAGGGTGCCGCCTTGATGACTATGAAGTCAACCAGCAGCTCCCAAAAATCAGCCACCGCCGCCTTCTTCTTTGTCTGCACCAGCTCATCAAGCTCCTGCTGTCGCTGCTGCTGAAGATGCTGCTGCTGGGAAGGCGCGCTTGATTGAGGAGAGTTGCATGGCGCGCGAGAGAGGCTTGTTACAGGGGAGGGAAGCGACACACCCGAGGGCGAGGCACTTGCCCTTCTTTCAGCTAACATATCGTGATAGCCCGATAGCAAACCACAAAACGCCGCCAAAGTAAACCTCAGAGACGTTTCGCAGCCTCTATCTCCTCATAAACCGAGAAGTACATGCAGTGCAGCAAGTGCGAAATGCAGCACGAAAAGCAGCAGGTGCTCAAGGCAGAAAACGCACAGGGGAATGCAAGCATGGTCCAAACAGCAAGCTGGATGCACAAAGGTGCTGCTTGCCATGAGCGTCTGGCATGATGGCATTAACGCACTGCTGTACACACCAGACTACAGCAAGCAGGAGCACACATGGCAACCGACAGACTAACAAAGCAGACTAATCAACAGGGCGCGCCGGAAGAAGAGGGGTTACATGGTGTGCACAGGCGACTACGTCGCAACGAACACCCGAAAAACAAAGAGAGCTGCTAGAAGTTCAGCGGAAAAACAGACTGTCACCCAAAAGAGGCCCACCCCGAGAAAGCCTCTGTGTGCGAGACATGACACGTGGCTCTGCAGGCAGAACCGTCAGACTTACAACACGCAGTGTAGAATTCTATTGGGACAAGCAGCAGGACTAACCTAAAACAGTGTCGGTGGCAGCAGGCCATACTTGTGCAGTACAGCGGGCGGGCTGAACTCAACGGGACAAAGTTGGCCAGGGCGCGCAAAGAGGCTTGTTACAGGGGAGGGAAGCGACACACCCGAGGGCGAGGCACTTGCCCTTCTTTCAGCTAACATATCGTGATAGCCCGATAGCAAACCACAAAACGCCGCCAAAGTAAACCTCAGAGACGTTTCGCAGCCTCTATCTCCCCATAAACCGACAAGTACATGCAGTGCGGCAAGTGCGAAATGCAGCACGAAAAGCAGCAGGTGCTCAAGGCAGAAAACGCGCCAGAAGAAGAGGGGTTACATGGTGTGCACAGGCGACTACGTCGCAACGAACACCCGAAAACAAAGAGAGCTGCTAGAAGTTCAGCGGAAAAACAGACTGTCACCCAAAAGAGGCCCACCCCAAGAAAGCCTCTGTGTGCGAGACATGACACGTGGCTCTGCAGGGAGAACCGTCGGACTCACAACACGCAGTGTAGAATTCTATTGGGACAAGCAGCATGACTAACCTAAAACAGTGTCGGTGACAGCAGGCCATACTTGTGCAGTACAGCGGGCGGGCTGAACTCAACGGGACAAAGTTGGCCAGTAAAGAAAACGCGCCGAAGAGGGGTTACATGGTGTGCACAGGCGACTACGTCGCAACGAACAAGAACGAAGAAAACGCGCAGAAGAAGAGGGGTTACATGGTGTGCACCGGCGACTACGTCGCAACGAACACCCGAAAACAAAGAGAGCTGCTAGAAGTTCAGCGGAAAAACAGACTGTCACCCAAAAGAGGCCCACCCCGAGAAAGCCTCTGTGCGCGAGACATGACACGTGGCTCTGCAGGCAGAACCGTCAGACTCACAACACGCAGTGTAGAATTCTATTGGGACAAGCAGCATGACTAACCTAAAACAGTGTCGGTGACAGCAGGCCATACTTGTGCAGTACAGCGGGCGGGCTGAACTCAACGGGACAAAGTTGGCCAGTAAAGGTCAATACCTTGGTCCGAGGCAGCAAACAAGGGGGGGGGAGCAGAGTACCTGGCAGCTGCTGCCGGGGCAATGCAACTGCATATTGCAGCAGCCGCACCACAAACCGTACAGCTCCTGCAGCGCAGGACCACCAGTCTCAGGCTTGACAGAGAGCAAACGGGCATAAATACATGCAGAATGGTGGCTATCACCGCCGTACCACACGCAGACCATTACCCCGCAACACAGTGTGCCAGGAGATAAACGGCTGCCGGGTCAACAGCTGGTTCTTGCACCGCCGCGGCACTCTGGCCGTAGCGGCAAAATCAGCAAGCGCATCCCAAAAAGCACCAAGTGCCGCACGTACCGCCACCTGCTCCACCAGCACAGGCACCACAAGATCACTTGCCACAGCCCAGGCCGCTCTGCGGCCTTTTTCAAACGCATGTATAGATGCCAGGCAGACCATATCCCACACCAGTCGGTGCACATTGTGATGAGGGGAGCAAGCCAGCCACACCGCACGACACGGCAGGCTCTCACCTGCCGGCAACATGTTGAATGCTCTTAGCTGACCTTCAACCTCTTCACGCACAGCAACTGCAACAGGACACGTCCAGAAATGGTGCTCCACACCCGGCACAGCAGCAGAGCACGCCGCGCATCCCGTGGCAGTCTGCATACGCTGAGCAGTAGGGAATGCATTCAGGGCCAGGCGCCATGAAAACGAGAAGAAGAAGAACCCCCAGGGTTGTCAACCCCTGGTTGGGTATCCCGCTTTCCATGTTAATTCATGGAGTCAACCGACTACGTCGGCCGGAGGCAACGAATCCATTCCCCCTGTGTTTAATGGGACTCTTCTGCCGGCAATCCGGCAGTCCACCGCTGGTTCTTCTGTCGGGGTAGCCATGAAAACGCGCATTGATTGAGGAGAGTTACATGGGTGTGCACGTCGGAGACGGAACACTTCGAGGACTGCAGCGCGCAGGACACGAGAATGAACCACAAAAAGCCTCAGAGAAGCAATTTGCAGCTTCCTCACCCAAAATAACACAAACTCTGCGCAGAGAAAAAGCATCAGGACGGAACAAAAGGTGTCAATGTCAGCGAAATAGGATTGGAACATGCAGACATGGCAACAACTAGCAGGTACTGGGCACCTCGGTGCTCCTGCTTCAGGTGTTGAAGACATTGTACAACATGATGATCAACATGATCAAAACTCTCTGCTACCAGGACGCGCACAAAGCAACAGCATAACCCGCAGCGCCGTGGCACCACAGGCACCTGCCACCCTACTGATGTGCCTGGCAAGGCCACACCCCTGGCAATGGCACCTGCCCAACACACCTACTGGCTGACACAGGCTGCATGAGAGTACTAACAGCACAAGACATGCAACCACATGTAGCAAAACGGATCAAAGAGCAGAGGATGCAAGAAATAACCCCAATTCACGCTATGGCGCAGAGTCCCTTCTTGGTGCTAGCTGCAGCCGGCCTTCAACCACGCGTAAAAAGGGGTGATCAGCTGGCACAATATCCAGCCAGGTCAAGGGTGCCGCCTTGATGACTATGAAGTCAACCAGCAGCTCCCAAAACCTAGCCACCGCCGCCTTCTTCTTCGTCTGCACCAGCTCATCAAGCTCCTGCTGTCCCCGCTGCTGAAGCTGTAGCTGCTGCTGCTCTCTGTGCTGCCTCACTGCCTCATTATGAGCCAGTTGCGCAGCTGAGGAAGTAGCAGGCTGCAACAACTGAGTGATAAGCTGCTGGTCAGCAGGTGGCGCCCGGGCAGGGCCACCTGCTGGACTGGCAACAAGGTAATGCTGCCTGTTTAGCACATGCTGTAGGTTGGCTGCCCTCCTGCCAACATCCATAGCATTGAAGGCCGCCAAACACACGACACGCCACACGCATGTGAGCACACTCCGCCCACCATGCGGCGGTTGCATGAGCCAAATATGCTGCATATTTAAAGCTGAGGATCCAGGCGTGCGAGTGCACCATGCTGTAGGCAAATTCTCCACTATGGACTGTACCACCGCTTGCGCAACAGGGCAGTGCCAGTAATGGTGGTCATACCCAGGCATACACGCACCACACAAGCAAGCACGCTGCACGCCCGGCATTCGAGCAGCAGTAGGTACACCATTCAACACCACACGCCAGAACACCTCTTTGATGCGGTTATCCCAGCGCAACTTCCACAGTTTACGCTGCGCAGCGGTCACACTACCAACACCATCCCTAGTCGCTGCTGAATTTGAGTTATTGAGTGCAAGGACCACAAACTGACGTTTCCGAGCCTGCTGCTCAACACGCAAATTACGCAGCTGCAAGGCGGTAGCTGTCTTCACGGACAGCCGCCTGATGGAGCAGGGCTTGCCTGCAGGCAACAAATACCAGCCAAGCCGTGAGACCAGCATGCATTCAACAATTTGTTCTGCCTCAGATGGCACTGCAGGAGCAGAAGGCAGAACAGCTGGCCATCCTGCTCTTGCTGCCTCGCTTGCAGCAGCTTGAGTCCATGCAAGAGGCACATTATACAGCAACAAGTTGAGGTCATCAAACTCGCCCTCAGCATTGCTGCTGTCGCATGGGATCAGAGGGTGGGGCAGTTTGGCTTGTACCACACGTTCAATCACACGATGAGACCTAATCAAATCCCCAAGTGTACGAACGGTGGGCCTGACCTTCCCGCCCGTGTAGTAGAATGCACCTCTAGCCGGCGGAACAGGCAACACATGCAAACCACCCGGCCTAGCACCAGGGATACCCCCAAGCAGGAAACAATTGGCAAAGACAGGGGCCAGAGCACACCAAGGCCCAGGCTGTAGAACCGGGGCACTGGAAAGAACAGCCATCTGCTGGCGCAATTGACCCAAACCTGGGGACGGCTGCCCTGGAGGCAGGGGCGGCTGCGTCTGCAAAGGCTGCTGCTGCTGCTGCTGCTGCTGCTGCTGCTGCTGCTGCTGCTGCTGCTGCTGCTGCTGCTGCTGCTGCTGCTGCTGCTGCTGCTGCTGCTGCTGCTGCTGCTGCTGCTGCTGCTGCTGCTGCTGCCCAAAATAACACAAACTCTGCGCATGATTGAGGAGAGTTACATGGGTGTGCACGTCGGAGACGGAACACTTCGAGGACTGCAGCGCGCAGGACACGAGAATGAACCACAAAAAGCCTCAGAGAAGCAATTTGCAGCTTCCTCACCCAAAATAACACAAACTCTGCGCAGAGAAAAAGCATCAGGACGGAACAAAAGGTGTCAATGTCAGCGAAATAGGATTGGAACATGCAGACATGGCAACAACTAGCAGGTACTGGGCACCTCGGTGCTCCTGCTTCAGGTGTTGAAGACATTGTACAACATGATGATCAACATGATCAAAACTCTCTGCTACCAGGACGCGCACAAAGCAACAGCATAACCCGCAGCGCCGTGGCACCACAGGCACCTGCCACCCTACTGATGTGTCTGGCAAGGCCACACCCCTGGCAATGGCACCTGCCCAACACACCTACTGGCTGACACAGGCTGCATGAGAGTACTAACAGCACAAGACATGCAACCACATGTAGCAAAACGGATCAAAGAGCAGAGGATGCAAGAAATAACCCCAATTCATGCTATGACGCAGAGGCCAAGTCCCTTCTTGGTGCTAGCTGCAGCCGGCCTTCAACCACGCGTAAAAAGGGGTGATCAGCTGGCACAATATCCAGCCAGGTCAAGGGTGCCGCCTTGATGACTATGAAGTCAACCAGCAGCTCCCAAAACCTAGCCACCGCCGCCTTCTTCTTCGTCTGCACCAGCTCATCAAGCTCCTGCTGTCCCCGCTGCTGAAGCTGTAGCTGCTGCTGCTCTCTGTGCTGCCTCACTGCCTCATTATGAGCCAGTTGCGCAGCTGAGGAAGTAGCAGGCTGCAACAACTGAGTGATAAGCTGCTGGTCAGCAGGTGGCGCCCGGGCAGGGCCACCTGCTGGACTGGCAACAAGGTAATGCTGCCTGTTTAGCACATGCTGTAGGTTGGCTGCCCTCCTGCCAACATCCATAGCATTGAAGGCCGCCAAACACACGACACGCCACACGCATGTGAGCACACTCCGCCCACCATGCGGCGGTTGCATGAGCCAAATATGCTGCATATTTAAAGCTGAGGATCCAGGCGTGCGAGTGCACCATGCTGTAGGCAAATTCTCCACTATGGACTGTACCACCGCTTGCGCAACAGGGCAGTGCCAGTAATGGTGGTCATACCCAGGCATACACGCACCACACAAGCAAGCACGCTGCACGCCCGGCATTCGAGCAGCAGTAGGTACACCATTCAACACCACACGCCAGAACACCTCTTTGATGCGGTTATCCCAGCGCAACTTCCACAGTTTACGCTGCGCAGCGGTCACACTACCAACACCATCCCTAGTCGCTGCTGAATTTGAGTTATTGAGTGCAAGGACCACAAACTGACGTTTCCGAGCCTGCTGCTCAACACGCAAATTACGCAGCTGCAAGGCGGTAGCTGTCTTCACGGACAGCCGCCTGATGGAGCAGGGCTTGCCTGCAGGCAACAAATACCAGCCAAGCCGTGAGACCAGCATGCATTCAACAATTTGTTCTGCCTCAGATGGCACTGCAGGAGCAGAAGGCAGAACAGCTGGCCATCCTGCTCTTGCTGCCTCGCTTGCAGCAGCTTGAGTCCATGCAAGAGGCACATTATACAGCAACAAGTTGAGGTCATCAAACTCGCCCTCAGCATTGCTGCTGTCGCATGGGATCAGAGGGTGGGGCAGTTTGGCTTGTACCACACGTTCAATCACACGATGAGACCTAATCAAATCCCCAAGTGTACGAACGGTGGGCCTGACCTTCCCGCCCGTGTAGTAGAATGCACCTCTAGCCGGCGGAACAGGCAACACATGCAAACCACCCGGCCTAGCACCAGGGATACCCCCAAGCAGGAAACAATTGGCAAAGACAGGGGCCAGAGCACACCAAGGCCCAGGCTGTAGAACCGGGGCACTGGAAAGAACAGCCATCTGCTGGCGCAATTGACCCAAACCTGGGGACGGCTGCCCTGGAGGCAGGGGCGGCTGCGTCTGCAAAGGCTGCTGCTGCTGCTGCTGCTGCTGCTGCTGCTGCTGCTGCTGCTGCTGCTGCTGCTGCTGCTGCTGCTGCTGCTGCTGCTGCTGCTGCTGCTGCTGCTGCTGCTGCTGCTGCCCAAAATAACACAAACTCTGCGCATGATTGAGGAGAGTTACATGGGTGTGCACGTCGGAGACGGAACACTTCGAGGACTGCAGCGCGCAGGACACGAGAATGAACCACAAAAAGCCTCAGAGAAGCAATTTGCAGCTTCCTCACCCAAAATAACACAAACTCTGCGCAGAGAAAAAGCATCAGGACGGAACAAAAGGTGTCAATGTCAGCGAAATAGGATTGGAACATGCAGACATGGCAACAACTAGCAGGTACTGGGCACCTCGGTGCTCCTGCTTCAGGTGTTGAAGACATTGTACAACATGATGATCAACATGATCAAAACTCTCTGCTACCAGGACGCGCACAAAGCAACAGCATAACCCGCAGCGCCGTGGCACCACAGGCACCTGCCACCCTACTGATGTGTCTGGCAAGGCCACACCCCTGGCAATGGCACCTGCCCAACACACCTACTGGCTGACACAGGCTGCATGAGAGTACTAACAGCACAAGACATGCAACCACATGTAGCAAAACGGATCAAAGAGCAGAGGATGCAAGAAATAACCCCAATTCATGCTATGACGCAGAGGCCAAGTCCCTTCTTGGTGCTAGCTGCAGCCGGCCTTCAACCACGCGTAAAAAGGGGTGATCAGCTGGCACAATATCCAGCCAGGTCAAGGGTGCCGCCTTGATGACTATGAAGTCAACCAGCAGCTCCCAAAACCTAGCCACCGCCGCCTTCTTCTTCGTCTGCACCAGCTCATCAAGCTCCTGCTGTCGCCGCTGCTGAAGCTGTAGCTGCTGCTGCTCTCTGTGCTGCCTCACTGCCTCATTATGAGCCAGTTGCGCAGCTGAGGGAGTAGCAGGCTGCAACAACTGAGTGATAAGCTGCTGGTCAGCAGGTGGCGCCCGGGCAGGGCCACCTGCTGGACTGGCAACAAGGTAATGCTGCCTGTTTAGCACATGCTGTAGGTTGGCTGCCCTCCTGCCAACATCCATAGCATTGAAGGCCGCCAAACACACGACACGCCACATGCATGTGAGCACACTCCGCCCACCATGCGGCGGTTGCATGAGCCAAATATGCTGCATACTTAAAGCTGAGGATCCAGGCGTGCGAGTGCACCATGCTGTAGGCAAATTCTCCACTATGGACTGTACCACCGCTTGCGCAACAGGGCAGTGCCAGTAATGGTGGTCATACCCAGGCATACACGCACCACACAAGCAAGCACGCTGCACGCCCGGCATTCGAGCAGCAGTAGGTACACCATTCAACACCACACGCCAGAACACCTCTTTGATGCGGTTATCCCAGCGCAACTTCCACAGTTTACGCTGCGCAGCGGTCACACTACCAACACCATCCCTAGTCGCTGCTGAATTTGAGTTATTGAGTGCAAGGACCACAAACTGACGTTTCCGAGCCTGCTGCTCAACACGCAAATTACGCAGCTGCAAGGCGGTAGCTGTCTTCACGGACAGCCGCCTGATGGAGCAGGGCTTGCCTGCAGGCAACAAATACCAGCCAAGCCGTGAGACCAGCATGCATTCAACAATTTGTTCTGCCTCAGATGGCACTGCAGGAGCAGAAGGCAGAACAGCTGGCCATCTCTGCGCAAAAAAAAAAAAAGAAAGTGTGCGGGTCTCTGCGCATTGATTGAGGAGTTACATGGGTGTGCACGTTGGAAACGGAACACTTCGAGGACTGCAGCCGCAGGACACGAGAATAAACCACAAAAGCCTCAGAGAAGCAATTGCAGCTTCCTCACCCAAAATAACACAACTCTGCGCGAGAGAAGAGGGGTTACATGGTGTGCACAGGCGACTACGTCGCAACGAACACCCGAAAACAAAGAGAGCTGCTAGAAGTTCAGCGGAAAAACAGACTGTCACCCAAAAGAGGCCCACCCCGAGAAAGCCTCTGTGCGCGAGACATGACACGTGGCTCTGCAGGCAGAACCGTCAGACTCACAACACGCAGTGTAGAATTCTATTGGGACAAGCAGCATGACTAACCTAAAACAGTGTCGGTGACAGCAGGCCATACTTGTGCAGTACAGCGGGCGGGCTGAACTCAACGGGACAAAGTTGGCCAGTAAAGGTCAATACCTTGGTCCGAGGCAGCAAACAAGGGGGGGGGGAGCAGAGTACCTGGCAGCTGCTGCAGGGGCAATGCAACTGCATATTGCAGCAGCCGCACCACAAACCGTACAGCTCCTGCAGCGCAGGACCACCAGTCTCAGGCTTGACAGAGAGCAAACGGGCATAAATACATGCAGAATGGTGGCTATCACCGCCGTACCACACGCAGACCATTACCCCGCAACACAGTGTGCCAGGAGATAAACGGCTGCCGGGTCAACAGCTGGTTCTTGCTCCGCCGCGGCACTCTGGCCGTAGCGGCAAAAGTCAGCAAGCGCATCCCAAAAAGCACCAAGTGCCGCACGTACCGCCACCTGCTCCACCAGCACAGGCACCACAAGATCACTTGCCACAGCCCAGGCCGCTCTGCGGCCTTTTTCAAACGCATGTATAGATGCCAGGCAGACCATATCCCACACCAGTCGGTGCACATTGTGATGAGGGGAGCAAGCCAGCCAACCGCACGACACGGCAGGCTCTCACCTGCCGGCAACATGTTGAATGCTCTTAGCTGACCTTCAACCTCTTCACGCACAGCAACTGCAACAGGACACGTCCAGAAATGGTGCTCCACACCCGGCACAGCAGCAGAGCACGCCGCGCATCCCGTGGCAGTCTGCATACGCTGAGCAGTAGGGAATGCATTCAGGGCCAGGCGCCATGCAGACTCTTTGTACACGTTAGCCACCCGCACACACCACCACCGTGACAAAACCAGTCGCACCGGTGGCAACTGTGCCACGGCCGGCAACCCATCCAGGGCTCTAACACTAGCAACAAAAGCTGCATGACGGGGAGCAATTGCTTCTAACGCACGGAGGTTTTGCAGCTGCGTGGCAGTAGCGACAGTCAGGTCCTTCAATAACACAACATCATCAGCACCGCCACCTGGTCGCCGCCAGCCCAAGCTCGCACACATCGTCTCCCGCGCTAGCAAGAGGTCATCTGGGAGTAAAGAAGATAACTGCGCAATGGGCGCACCCGCAGCAACAGCCGCGGTGAAACGCGCCCGCGCAGCAGCAACCCATGCAGCTGGCACCAATGTCAGCAGGGCCTGCACATGCTGGCGGGCCAGCTGACGGTCACCATACTGCGGCCTACTGCACAACCAAGGGCCCCACACCTCACGCTCATAGGCTGAGCGCTGTGCCGAGAGCCCAGGGAGAGCACAAACTCGGTCCAGCTCTGCCAACAACACCACCGCCTGGCCAGAGACTGCAGCTTCGGGAGCTGCAGCAGGCCAAACGCCACCGCATGCTCCAAGCCCACTACCACCTCACGCTGTTGGTCAAACCACTGCCAAGTCTGTACCGCCGTAAAAATAGGGTTAGCCCATAGTGGCGCGTCCCAGCACAAACCATCCACATCCAAAGGCTGGCTGCCCACATGCCGCAACGGCGGCAAGGCGCGCAAACCCATAGCCAAAACCCGCAACGGCTTGGGCAGGACCACATCAGCCTGGGCAACCGGGAAAATATGACTTCGATGACATAACAATATGCCCCAAGGGCTGCTAGCTGTGGCGCGTGTAAAACAATCCATTGTACGGGCCCAGCGCGTCCAAAGAACGCGCGCCACAGCCACCCAAGGTGCAGTGCCACCTTGCAGGAAAGGCAGAGCCTCACAGGCCCAACGCGACAACAGATGATGCTGAATTGGCATCAAACCAAAACCACCACACTTAGGATGGGCTGCCATACAATCGCTTGGGATACCAGGGGCCCGCCGCAGATCCTCATCAGGGCCCTTGCCAGCATCAACTAGCGCTGCTGTCCATCGCGTCAAATTGTCCGTCACTGTAGCAGGCAGTTGACCAGCAAACTGAGCAGCATATAGAAGGGTTGACAAGGCGTAAGCATTGGCCGCAAACGCCCTGCCAAAAGCGGACAACTTGGAGAGGCGACTTATGTTCTGCATGCGGCTCCGCACCACCTCCAATCTGCCCTCCCAGTCCACACTGCTGTTGCCCCGCCCATCAAACACGACCCCCAAAGATTTCGCTTGCTGCACCACTGGCATGGCACCTAAGTACTGCCCCGCCCCACTCGTTACAGCCGCCGCTCCTGGCAGCTGCCCTACCTGCAGCAAAAAATGAATTCGTTGTCGCGCCTGCCAGAATCTGGTGAGCAATAAGCTGGCTGGGGCTTACTCTGCGCAGCAAACTCTGCGCAAGAAGAAGAGGGGTTACTCTGCGCAGAAGAAGAGGGGTTACATGGTGTGCACAGGCGACTACGTCGCAACGAACACCCGAAAAACAAAGAGAGCTGCTAGAAGTTCAGCGGAAAAACAGACTGTCACCCAAAAGAGGCCCACCCCGAGAAAGCCTCTGTGCGCGAGACATGACACGTGGCTCTGCAGGCAGAACCGTCAGACTCACAACACGCAGTGTAGAATTCTATTGGGACAAGCAGCATGACTAACCTAAAACAGTGTCGGTGACAGCAGGCCATACTTGTGCAGTACAGCGGGCGGGCTGAACTCAACGGGACAAAGTTGGCCAGTAAGGTCAATACCTTGGTCCGAGGCAGCAAACAAGGGGGGGGGAGCAGAGTACCTGGCAGCTGCTGCAGGGCAATGCAACTGCATATTGCAGCAGCCGCACCACAAACCGTACAGCTCCTGCAGCGCAGGACCACCAGTCTCAGGCTTGACAGAGAGCAAACGGGCATAATACATGCAGAATGGTGGCTATCACCGCCGTACCACACGCAGACCATTACCCCGCAACACAGTGTGCCAGGAGATAAACGGCTGCCGGGTCAACAGCTGGTTCTTGCACCGCCGCGGCACTCTGGCCGTAGCGGCAAAGTCCGCAAGCGCATCCCAAAAAGCACCAAGTGCCGCACGTACCGCCACCTGCTCCACCAGCACAGGCACCACAAGATCACTTGCCACAGCCCAGGCCGCTCTGCGGCCTTTTTCAAACGCATGTATAGATGCCAGGCAGACCATATCCCACACCAGTCGGTGCACATTGTGATGAGGGAACAAGCCAGCCACACCGCACGACACGGCAGGCTCTCACCTGCCGGCAACATGTTGAATGCTCTTAGCTGACCTTCAACCTCTTCACGCACAGCAACTGCAACAGGACACGTCCAGAAATGGTGCTCCACACCCGGCACAGCAGCAGAGCACGCCGCGCATCCCGTGGCAGTCTGCATACGCTGAGCAGTAGGGAATGCATTCAGGCCAGGCGCCATGCAGACTCTTTGTACACGTTAGCCACCCGCACACACCACCACCTGACAAAACCAGTTGCTGGCAGAAGAAGAGGGGTTACATGGTGTGCACAGGCGACTACGTCGCAACGAACACCCGAAAACAAAGAGAGCTGCTAGAAGTTCAGCGGAAAAACAGACTGTCACCCAAAAGAGGCCCACCCCGAGAAAGCCTCTGTGCGCGAGACATGACACGTGGCTCTGCAGGCAGAACCGTCAGACTCACAACACGCAGTGTAGAATT